>PVIU01006474.1:0-23396 GCA_004026605.1 Ondatra zibethicus
AAAACCAGATTCCATGGTAACAAACTTAAAATTTATTTTCCTTTGTTTAAAAAGTTAAGACTGAGGATAGCCCTCAGTTCAACCCTCAGCAACATACGCACTCCAACTATAGTAACCTGAAAATAAAATAACTACAACAAACTAAAACTCAAATGAGTATGAGCAAGAATTCACTCTAAGTGCCTTTTACATGGAACGTCCCCACTAATATCTTTCCTGAAGTACACACACTTTTCCAGTAGTATTGGTCAACTTTTTAACAGCAGTTCTGTTACCTTCACCGACTGAATAGGACCAGGTCACTTTTGTTACACAGGTGCAAATGTGTACATTTTTTCATCTTAGACTCTAATTTTGTTTAAGCAATAAAAAGACCATTAAAAAGGCCTCAAAAAATCAGTTTATAGACCTAAGGAAGAATTAAATAAACATATCAAATTTTAATTCCAGATTTTGTAGAGGCGTAATTGTAACTAGTTTGAGACAATAGTAATTATTTCAAATTTAGTACTGCAAGAACTGGTATCACATGTTGATGCTGTGTGGCAAAGGTCAAGACCATCACATGTGCCTTCCCCCATGGCCTTTTAATCTGCTTTTTCTTATCTTTTTTCTTTCTTTTTGCCCCTTTTGAATCAGTTTGGTGAAATTTGCCATGTTTCCTTATCTGTCCCATTCAAAGTACAAAAATGGTGTGTCCAAAATACAAAAAGTCAGACCTGCGAAGGATGGAGCAACCTTGTAAAGAGCCCATGTTTGTGGGACACAAGCTGGAGGGAGGGGGAGGGGGAAAGAGGCTATCAGATGACCCTCATGGCCTGTCCCATGCTCCCTATTATTGGCCCCAACAACTGTTAATACTCAGATGAGACCCGGAGCATAAATGTGCTTCAGAGGTACCGAGTGTCATAAATGGTAGACATTATTAACTGGTTCCTGAAGCACTTCAGAGGAAAAGGAGAAAATGCCTCATTGCTGCGTGGTTTGCTTCAGACACTGGGAGAGACTGGCAGCATTGCTCCACCAGAGAAGGGGACAGTGTCCTGGCCAGACTCAAAAGGATGCAGAGGATGCTCAAGCAGCTGCCGCTGCCCTTCGTCATTCTGATGGGGTATCTTCCTGACAAGGGAGTCAAGGATCAGAACCCAGACACATACAACCCTCCCAGAGCACCAGGCCCACTCTAGCCACTGCTGCAGCCAGGAGTGAAAGAAAGGCAGGATGAGAGAGCTCAGTACTGCAGACACCGCTGTGGAATAGGCAGAAACTCACATCTAGGGCTCCTTTGTATTCTGAGGATAAGCAAGGGAAGAAAGATTCCCATTTCTGTTTAACAAACAGCAGCAGGTTTTCTATGGTGGTAAGAGGCCTACCCCCTAGAGGGCTGCCACACACAGTGTGAGCTCATGGTTATTGAAGGGCTCCTCAGGAAATCCATATCTACAACATATTTTGTGAGCACCTACTATGGGCCAAGGCTGACTGCAGGGTGGATTCATACAAAGCTGTAATTGAGAACATGAAGCAACAAAAATACTGCCGTCTGCTCTGCCCTCTGACTGTCTAAATGACTATGCCTGAAAGAGAAATAGCCAGCACCATCTCCTTATCCAAATGCTAGGAGCGGGAGGAATACACAGACCTTAGTGAGGTACATGGAAGTGATAAGTGGGCAAATCGCTTCATGATGTTTTTACTATAGTGTGCTTTTGCATGTGTGCACAATTAATCCTTCAAGATATATGTATTATACATATAAGTATTATATATAATGTATTCTATAAAGACAGATTACAGTGATGCTCAAAAAAGTTGATATTATATATGAAAAACTGTACATTTCCTGTAACTCACACCTTTTGTCAAAGATCCCCCTGGAAAACAAACCAATGAACACGGACATTAGCAGTAAAACAACTGAACACGCTTAGGCAATTCTTTCACTGTGTCCAGTTACGTTTCCTATTTGGTGTTGGCCTATGGCTGTCAGACCATCCTACCACAGTGTCTAGGGGAAATGAAGCAAGCACTAACCTTGGAGATGATCACTGCCATGGCCAGGTTTTCGGAATGAGCAGCCACGTAACCGAGCATCATGATGCCGGGCAGCCGTATGTTCCCTTTGCAGGACTCAAGGCAGTCGATCACTGCAGCCACGCCTCCTGCATTAACGATCAGCTGTGAAAGCTGAAAGAAAAGAAAAAGGCCCCAGGCAGCACAAGATGGTCTTTAAATAGGATTTGGCCACACTCGATGTAGGACTTAAAAATACCTGGTAAAATCGAAATACCATTCAAAGAGATTACTGCATTTATTAAAGAAATGCTCAAGTATAATAATCCTGTTATTTCGAATACTCAAATATTCATGGTGGAAAGGTTTATTCTGTGGTTTAAAAAATTACATAACTTTTATCCCTATTGTAATGAATTTCAAAATTCCTCACTTAGAAACTAGGCTAAGGCTAATTCATAACTGGCTAGCTACAGAAGTGCCCAATCATGATGCCTTAGTATAAAGATGAATCAATGCCCAAAGACATCAGACTTAACGTCTGACCTAATTACCCCATATGCCAACAGTGATTACTAGCTGGGTACACTTCAGTTCTTGAAAAATCTCAACTACGTATAAGCGTTGGATGGAATAAAAATGAGGGGCAACAACATGGAATAAAGTGAAAATAGATTAGCCAAAATATGCACAGAAAAAAGTCACCTCAACCTCAAAATAGACACAGGCTTGCTTTGCCTCCCTTTCTTTCACATCAAAAAGCTCAGAGCAGAAAATCATATTACAGCAGCTAGCTATCAGAGTGTCACAGTAGGGCAGAGAGCCTCTGTGGTCTGTCCCAACCTGCAGATGCAATATCGTTCTCACTGCTCCCAGCTGTCATGAAATGATAAGGATGACAGAGGTTCATAGTCCCCACAGCCCAGAAATGGAAAGCTATCAATGATTAGAAACTGACTTTCAGACTCAAGTGTCATTAATACAATTCAGTGGTTCTCAAATGGAGGTGATTTTGGACCCTAGAGAATGTTTGGCAATGTGTGGAGTCAGTTTTTATTGCCACTGCTGGGGGGGACAACAGTGATGCCATCAAGTGGGCTCAGGAACACTGGTGAGCATCCGCTCTACCATGTACAGACTGTCACATCATCTAAACGTCTGCATGCTGAGGACAAGGAGCGATGACCTAGTCAGATGGTGTGGAGCAAGCCTCAGAACAAATAAAACAAATTGGGGTTTTATTTAAAAAATTGACACCAAGTATAACTATTCCACGGAGACTGCTTTTTTGTTTTGCTTGCTTTACCTCAGGTGTATGCTTAGCGATCTCTCTAATTAAAGTACAAGCATTTTTCTTCACGTATTCATCTTTGTCCTTCAGACAGGTGAGAACAACCGGGAAAATCTCCGCTTCAACAACCATCTCTGCTAGGTCCACCGAGTGCTTTGCAATGTGACTGAGAGCTGAAAGGACCTGGTGCTGATAAGCAGAAAAATAAATAAGTAAAACAAAACACTATATAGAGTCCACTGGTCCACCTCGGAGCTCAGGTGTAACTTAAACAGCTTTATACTATCCATATTTCTTTATGAGGGAAAAAAGAGCTACATAGGTATTTAGCACAATCTAAGATTTCTGAGCACTGGGACTTTCACATATTAGTCACAAACTTAAATTTTTAGATTTTCCCATTAATTCTCTACAGAGTAGTTTAAAACCTTTTACCAGTGATTAAAATGTAGGACCTTCAGGTGTAAAAAAAAAAAAAAATCACTTCTTAATTACACCGTACATAGGTTGCTAATTTATGGTATGCGTGGTATGTAGTACAATAACAAGCAGAATTAATGTCTTTATCATATGATGTTGGTACTATCTCAAAGAACTTCTCATCACTCAGCTAACGTTAACAATTAATATATGTGTTTATATATTTGTATAATTGGTGGATTTAAAAAGCTAAGAGAGTCCCAATAAACATGAAAATTTCATAGGAAATTCAAATATTCTAGTGATGGGCTAGAAAAATCTTTATGGTCTTGTTTTCAGTCTAAGATGCTTCTAACTGAGCTATTTTGGCCAGGCCAATGACTTATTTTAATTATTAATTTTAGCATTAATGCTACCTGGAATCTTCAGCATTGCACACAAATTTCCAAATAACACCTTAAATGTGACACCCAAAGCATTATTTCCATGTGCTAAAGGACCCAAGACACAATATATTTGTATCTGCTTTCAGTGGTATTTGCTAATTTGTTCTTCTCTGTAACATTAGTCTGTACACAGCTACATTTTCTTGGATTGTAAGAGCACTGAATTGTCTGTTGTCTCTTGATCTCAGTTTTAAATACCTTCAATTTTTCATCAGGGTTGAGGATCATCTGGGCTAAGTGAGCAATAGCTCCTACGTCCACCACCGTCTGTGCTAGCTCTGGAGAGTGCTTTGAAATATCGCTGAGGGCCGAGGCGGCAATCCTTTTCAAAGCGATCTCTGGCTCCTGGATGCAGAGCACTAAGAGAGGAACGGCTCCCGCATCCACCACGGCTTGCGACAGTTCTGTGGGTCCAAGAAAAGGAATTAAGTGAGTATGGGTGACTGACCCTTGTGCAAGCCATCTTTCACCCTGACAGATACAGCAAAGAAAAAAGGGGAGGGTGTACTTCACTCTCTCGACATCTGCATTTCAAATCAGCCTTTCTGGTTTCATAAACCATGTGGACCAATCCCGAGCTGAAAAGAACACAGGTCAATAGATGGGCCTCCATTTACATGAACACATTTGAGGTAGATTAGGCTGAAATGGCTTGTTATCCTTTTTTTTTTTTTTTTTTTTAAAGAGAGTAAGCAGATGTCAGCTGTTTAAGCTCTGGCAATTCTACACTTCTCAATAGGCCAGCATTTTATGCATGGTTTACAATAACAGAGAAAATTAAAGTACCAAAAATTTACCAACCACACTAATTAGGTAGTATTTTGTTCTATTTACATGAGTAAACATTAGCATGAATCATGGACCAATAATGTCAATTTTTAAATTCCTTTCATCTTCTAATACTTCAGAAAGATTTTTAAAAATATTTTATACAAAATAAAAGACTGTCTTTTCACTGTATGCTAAAATACTTTTAAAAATGAGGTTTAAAACTTATCAACATACTTTTACATATAATTATTAATATCTAGGTAAGGGAATAAATTTATATATATTATGTTATACAAGGAGCAAACAAATATCTTTTGAATATACATGTTGATTTATTCACATGTCCAAGAATAACAGCTATAAAATACTAACTTTACATTTCGGAGAATGAGAGATGTTGCGGCAGATGCTTACAAGGCACATGTGATAAATGCCTTTTCAGAAGCAGGAAGCTCTGCCCAGGAGCTCATTCTGCTCTTGCCGCATTTGTGGCCTCAAGGAGTCACACCCACCATTTCTCACATCTCTCCTGCCAAACGATGTTCTCATTTCCCCATATTTCTAGAGCCTTTTACATAAATGTCTCAATTATCAAGCTAAAATAGCTATTTACCATGTCACTTTAGTCTTTAATTTGAAGAAAATATTTAATTTTTTCAAAAGATTGATAATACTACATTTTCCAAAAGAAATTAATGTTATCAAATACAGGTTAGTGTGTATAATTTGTTTTCCTTAAACTACCATAATTATCTTAGAAGTCTCAATAATATATAAACATTTTATTCATTCTTTCATTAAACAAGTATTAATGGAAGGTTATCATCTGAATTCTGGAGCCTGTGACACACTTCTACAAATTAACACTACATTCATTAACAAATGTTTTATTTTTAAAAATATCTGATATGTAATATGATATAAATGTGAAGTTTATACACCATCTCAAAAACCAGGGGAAGTAAGAGGAATCTTTTTTTTTTTATAAACATAATGTCAGAAAGACTTGGGTATCACACAGCAACATAACAGGTCCCTCGGAAATATCTGCTGATCCATCCACCAGAAGATGAACAGGACAGCTGGCTCAGAAGGAAATCCCTGTTTCTCTCCCACACCCACCCACTCAAGGGAAATAGAAGAGAATATATATATATATATATATATATATATGCACAGTGTGTGTTGTTTCTAAATACAGCACTCAAATTTCCTGTTAATTAACAGGTTCCTGTGAGATTCAAACCAACCCAAATTATACAGATATTATATGGTAATATCAATTTTATATGTGCCTATTGGAATATAATGGGCAAGACACCCAGGAGCAAGCCTTGTGAAGGATTGTTTAGATTAATGTTAGCCTTTGAGAGTGTCTGAGAAGGATTGTCGTCTTGATTAATAGACGTGGGAAGACCTACTTTGATTGTGGACAACACCATTCTCTGAGTAGGCGGACCACGGACTCTGTAAGACTGAGACTGCAGACTGAGCACCTACCAGGGCTGATTTCACTTGTCCTCTACTTTGACTGTGGGTGTAATGTAAGCAGTTCTGCCAAGCTCCTCCCACTGTGATAGCCCTGCTCTGAGGGGCTGAAACCCGGAATTGCGAGCCACATAAACCCTTTCTCCTCACACTGTTTTTCACAGCAGCAGGAAAGAAACTAAGACAATGGGCCAAACATTTATCTAAAGAAAGTGGAAAGATTAATTCTCTTTTGTGTTTTCCCTCTTATACAGTTCCCAGGAATAAAGAGCACACAATGAACTTCAACTCTTTAAAGGAAACATTAAACCTTCCCCAGCTAAATAAATAAGCCATTAACAACCAAAACTTAAGATTCTTTCTACAAGACACCTATTTTATAATATGCATAGATTTCTCATTGAATGGTTGTTGGAGTAACAAATGCTCCATCACCTGGATGCTGAGCTGTTAATAATAAAGCACGCTGACCTGAAATGCCACCCAACTCTACACTATGCTGCTCTGCAACCACCAGCCCAGGAATGGCACACCCACTATAGACTGGCCCTCCCCATCAATCACTAATTAAGAGAACGCTCTACAGCTGGATCTCATGGAGGCATTTTCTCAGCTGAGGTCCCTCCTTTCAGGTAACTCTAGTCGTGTCAAGTTGACATAAAACCAGCCAGCACAGGACCCTCTCTTCAAATGTCTAATTTTGTGAGTCTAACTTAGAAAGAGGCTGTTCTTCCCTGGCAGCTTTCAAGAGCTGGAAGATAGTCTGAAGGCCACTGGGGGTGGGGGCATATCAGAGGTCTACCCATCTGTGAAACACTAGGCTACACCCTAAACTCTCAATCTTACTTCGTAATTATGCATTAAGTTGTCTGTTTAAATCAAAGTAAGTAAACTCAGTGCCTGAAGGAAAGAAACGAAAATAAATATAGCCCAAAGAAGGAAGGAAAACAGGACACTTAGAAGCAGTGGAGGAGGGGAAAGCCTCTATCTACAAGGGACAACAGTTCCTAGCCTTAGCCCTGTTTGGCCGTGCAAGAATATAAGCATGCTGCCATCAGACCCTTCCTTGCCCTTTAAGTGTTAGCAACTTTATTTTTTAACAGAACTCTGTGTGAGACAACATCATGCAGGCCAAATAAGACACATCCACCTGGGAGCCCGCTTCAAACTCAACCACCAAATAAGACACATCCACCTGGGAGCCCGCTTCAAACTCAACCACCGACTGCAACCTCAGGCTTTGACTCTCAGCCTCCTTAAACGACTGCGCAGGCGCTTTCTTGATATGGAAACATGGTGTTCTTTCTACCTTCAATTCTTAAAGTCATGTTCAGGGACCGCATACAGGAAGGACCACCACAGTGGTGATATAAAGGAAAATGAAAGGAGAAACCAAGAAATGATGAACAACTAACAACAACAAAGGGGCAGGGCTAATCTAAAACCAGATGTTAACTGACTTTCCTGCACATAATCAGTACATAGAAAAGATTAGCGCAAAATGAAGTGACTCTGAGAACTCATAAATTAAAAGTTACACCTAATGAAGAGGTCTTCCAGAGAGAGAGAGAGAAAGAGTGAGAGAGAGTGAGTAGCATACAAATTCAGCAACTCCTCTGGAAACTTTATTTCTTTAATTTTACTTATTTTTATTTCTAAGCCCTGCAAAATTATATTTCAATCTGTTCCCTTATAAAAATACCAGAAATAATAATCCAATTCCTTGCACTTAGGTGTCCTATATCTGCTTTAAGATCAGCTGGCTGGTTTTTGCTCTAGCCATAAAAGTAAAATACATAGCTATACAACTTCCAAACTTTCATTTATTTGTTTACTTATTTTGAGACAGTCTTGTGTACCCTCAGGCTAGTAGCCTCAAGCTCATTATGTTAAGGATGACCTTAAATTTCTGATTCTCCTGCTTGGGTCTCAGGAATGCTGGGATTGCATGTCACTGCACACAGGGCTAGAGAGTCACACTTTGCATGTGCTAGGCAAGCACTCTACTAACTAAACTATAACCCCAGCCCAATTAAAACTTTTTTTAAAAAAGCAATATAGAAAATATATTGAGGATATAATCTTATATTAATAATAATCTGACATTCCATTCAACCAATTTTTCATAAGTAGGTGAAATTACAATTAAGGAAAAAAAAAAACAAAACAAGCTGTAGTCCCAAAGCTTCAGAATGGCTTTAACACCAGCTCTTCCAAAGCCAAATTAATTTAGTCTTGGTCTAACCCAGCTATTTACCATCAGTGTAGTTATCTACTACTGTTTAATAAATTACACCAAACTTCAAAACCTGAAGCATTTACTCCCTTGTGCTCTCTGTTGGTCAGAAATAAGGAAGTGGTTTAGTCAAAGGGCTACAATCAAGGGGCCAGCCTGGGCTACATGGCGGCTTCAGTCATCTGAAATCCACTGTCAAGTGTACTCAGTACGCTTGGAAGAAACCTGCCCTGTCCAGTATGTGGGCCTCCCCGAAGGCCATCCAGGGATGGTGTATCGAAAAGGAGTGATCCAGAACACATGAGCTAACACAAACTCTGCAGTCTGTCATAACCAAACTTGGATGTTACAAAGCATCACTTCTATTGGCGGGAGGAACCTCACAGGATGTGCACAGCAGGAAGCAGAAATCACCGGGCTGGTTCCCACAGCAACCTGTTTTTCACCAACACAGCTGAAAGATGCAACATCCATAGCCAACAATCCCTCCATTTGGTTATAATTTTGAGCTGATTGATTGACATCTCAATTTGCAGATAGAAATGAGAAAAGCATAGAGAGGAAACTCCTAAGTACTAGCATAGAGAGGAAACTCCAATGTACTATGAAAAAGTTTCATGTGAGTTTTCTTTCTCCTCCCACACACAAAAATCATCGTCCATTATTCCCATCTCACATTCCTCTCCAATATTTTCATAATCATTGGTCGAGCCCTAACAAATGTCTTCAATGATAGTTTAAGGGGTAACTTATACACATACATTTGCTTCCAAGGCAAAATGATTCTGGTGCCTTTGAAAACTCAAGTCAAACAGGCCACTGGTCTACAGATAATGGGGCTTTGGCTAGAAATTACAATCAGCTGATTGGACAGAGCAGGCAGCGCTTGCGCAGGCTTCTATAAAAGAGGCTCAAAACATGATGTGGGAAAAGCAGAAAACAATGAAAGCTGGCTATGGCCTGAATGACAGCAGGTAGGAGGAGACTGAAAGCCCCCTGAGCCCCACCCCCACTCCCTCCTCAGCCTTTGACTCCCCACAGCTGAGACTGGGCAAAGACAAGCTACTGAGCAGGTCTACAATGCCCCGGTAAAAACAACATAGTGAAGTGAGTGGAATTAGATCTTCACAAAATAGGCTTCCTGCATCTAGAAGTCTTCAGGTTTTCCACTTGCCTGATAGAACTTTGCACCCATGGTTGGGACTTCCCTTAGCCTACAAGGTAAAAACCAAATCCTTCTGATGGGAAAGACCTCTGTTTGTTATTCAGATTTTATTGGTATTCCTTTGGCTTCGGCCCAGTGCTAGGTCAGATCCCTGCCTTATAGAAACTCAGTGGGATGGAGAAGACTGTTCAGTCCAAGGTTACAAGGTTCTGATGGAATTCTCTATGGAAACAGGCCAAGGAGGAATGCAACTGAAAGGCAAACAAAAATAAGACACTGGAGATTAAAAAGGCCACACCAGATGCCAAGAATGGTGACACACGCTCTTGATCCCAGCATGCAGGATGCAGAAGCAGGGGGATCTTTGTGAGTTCAAGGTCTGCCTAGTCTACATAATGAGTGCCAAGACTCCGTAAAGGGACCCTCTCTTAAAACAAACAACAAAGTCACATCAGGTTCTTGGAAAAGAGGTCTCTGTTCATGAGTTTCTGCTGAGCCTCCCCTGAGTGGCTCTGAAAGTCCCCTGGGCTTCGCTGTCTACTTTTAATCTGGAGGCGGATCTAACCCAACACTTTTTAATCATGTGTGTGTGCAGGGATCTGTGTGGGTACGTGCACATAATCGCAGGTGCTCATGGAGGTCAGAGGTGTCATCCCCGGAGCCGGAGGAACAGTAGGCGTGAGTCACCTGACACTGGTGTTGGGAGCTGAACTCTGGTCCTCTAGGAGAGCAGGATGTGGTCTTAACCACTGAGCCATCTCTCCAGCTTCTCACCTAGCATTTTTAATGTTTGTCTAAAATCACATTAGATAGATATCGCCATTATTTCCTCAGTCAGCCCCCATAGGAGATGTTTAATTGTTTTTGCTTAGTTTGATTGTTATTTTAATATAATTATACATAAAATATAGAATATCTTGTATGCTGATCACATGTTTATATATATTTTAGTATGTATGTGTGGTATACATGTGTGGATGCATGTTTGCATATTATAGGTACATATGTGTGTGGAGATCAGAAGTTGACATTAAATATTTTCTTGATTCCCCCCCCACACACACACACACTATTTATTGAGGCAGGGTGTCTCGCTGAACTGGCCAGCCTGCTCTGGGTTACCAGCTCAGCTATGTGTAGCTATGTGTACCCGCCTCCTCCTGTTTAAGCATTAACCTCATGCTAGGGCTTCTCAGATGGTTGTGGGGAGGGATTGCAGGACTTCTTTGTTCTCTTCCTAGTATGGCCACACTGAATAATTCTTCTTTTTCTGCTTTCACTATTACTGATTTGCTTAATTGATCTACTAAGGATGGGTGGTCAGCTTGTTAGGGCTGCCAGGGTCCAGGCTCTCACCCTAACAACTTCAGAAACGGTTTGAGTAAAATGCTTTGATGTAATTAACTTACTTTGCACTTTGAAAGCAAGCTGGGCCATTCATCTAAAACCACATATAAAAACAAAAAGGCCCCCAAACCATGTCAGCTGGCACACTATACTTGCTACTTTCCTGAAGACTACGGCATTATGACCCATGGCAGGTGATATGCATGTATTACTGGAGGCCCAATTCTGGCATTGACAAAGTCCTCAGCATTCAATAGCTAACATCTCTCATAGAAGGCTTTGAAGCACCCAATGAAGACTTTCAGATTTCAAATGCATTATGCCTAATGTAGTCCTAGAAGTTCAGGTGCAAATTCAAATATTTTCCCTCCATATTTAATAGGTGTTATGTGAACTGGAAAACAAAGGAAGTTCAAGAACCAGGGTGGCCCAGAACCTGTGTGGGACATGTCACACAGGGCTAGGCACTGTTCAGGCACTGGAATACTCCTCTCTTTCTCCACTCTCCTCACACAGCGATTCTTCTCCAGGTATTAACACAGAACCAAAGTGAATCCCAGACTAAGAGAATGTGGGGTGCAATCAAGGAGAGGGGTCAGAGAGCTCTCTTTCTTCTCCCATGTCTTCTGTCATTCTCTTTGTACTTCAGTTCCCAGAGTCTGATCAGTGATCGCTGGAGTGGTTCATAAGACAATGAGATGGGGCTGGGTGGTAGTGGTGCACGCCTTTAATCCCAGCACTCAGGAGGCAGAGGCAGGTGGATCTCTGTGAGTTCAAGGCCAGCCTGGTCTACAAGAGCTAGTTCCAAGACAGGCTCCAAAGCTACAGAGAAACCCTGTCTCGAAAAACCAAACCAAAAAAAAAAAAAAAAAAAAAAAGAAGTGGGCGCAGACTGAGGCTCTAGTGAGCGTATTATATGTGTTTGTTTTGTTTAAGGCTGGGTCTCATGTAGGCCAAGCTGGTCTTGAACTCAGTATATAGCCACACATGACCTTCTGATGCTCCCTGTGTCCACTTTCTCAGTGCTGAGGTTGTATGCATGTGACATCATGCCCATTTTATGTGGTGATGAGGGTCACACCCAGGCCAGCACTGTACCACCTGAGCCACATCCCTAGTGCTCATACATGCTTTTTAATACAGTATTGAGGTTCTATACATTCCTGTCCAATGTTAGCCCCGTTGTCTGCATGGCCTTTATGCCCATTCGTATCAATTATTTTTACCTCAGAGATGAGATCTGAGGCAAATTTACTCTGTCCATTAAGAAATATATGGTGATATGAAAATTAAAAGTTTCTTTAAAGCAAAAGAAACAATCATCAGAGCAAACAGATAACCACAGAATAGAGAAAATCTTTGTCTGCCCCACTTCACACAAGAGGCTGATATCCAGAATTTACAAAGAATTGCAAAATAAAATACCAAGGAAATAAAACTGCCAATCAACAGATGGGAAAACAAACTAATAATTTTTTTAAAGAAACACAGTGGTCAATAACTATTTTTAAAAGTAGTCAGCATCCTTCTTCATCAGAGAAATGCAAATTAAAACTACTTGGTATCCCAGTCAGAATGGCTATTGTCAGGAAATCTGACAACCAATGTTGGAGAGGATGTGGGAGAGAAAGGAACCCTACTTACTGTTGGTGGAGGTGCAGATTAATACAGCCAGGCAGGAAGTCAGTTTGGAGATTTCTCAAAAAATTAAAAAGGAACTACCATATGACCCAGCTGTTTCATTCCTAGGCATATACCCAAGAACTCATACCCTACCATAGGGATATTTGTACCACTATATTAATTGCCATTTCATTCTCTATAGCAAGGAATTGAAACCAACCTGGTTGTCCATCAACAGATTAATGTGTAATGAAGATTTGATATATGCATATATAAGTATGTATATATATGGAATAGTGTTTGGCTCTAAGGAAAAATTAATTTTAAAAACTGCAGGACAATTAATGGACTCAGAAAGTGTGTTCTCTTTGGCATGTGGGTCTGAGGCAATAATATCTGTACATAAACATACACGTAGGTACAGTCTAACATAGAAAAGGGAAAGCCAGGCTGAATGTGAGTTGGGAGGAGGGACAGATGCAGATACTGGACCTAGGTTATGAAGAAGACAGGAAGCAAACCATCTCTCTAGCTCTGACTCTGTCATGGGTTTTGTCTGAAGTAGTAGATAGCACAGAAGATGTATTTGAAACTAAAAGTGTAAAAAAAAAAAAAAAAAAAAACTTGGGTGGGGTGGATTCCAGACAGGGTTTCTCTGTGCAGCCCTGGCTGACCAGGCTGGCCTCAAACTCGGAGATCTGCCTGTCTCCCAAGTGCTAGTATTAAAGGCATGCATCACCACTGCCAGGCCTGAGTTCTTCACAACAACAAAAGAAAGAAACAAACAAAAGAACATACAACAAAATATCACAAGAATTTAAAAATACAGGAAAATCAGAGTGTACTTCTCGCTCACATGTGCACTGCCCGGTGGAACACGGCTCTAGCTAGAATGATACTTTAACATATTTGGTGTCTACCCCCTAAAACAGACAGATGTTTGTTTTCCACTTCCCCCTTTCTCTAACACCTGGATCATTGGGAAAAAATTTGGGAATATAAGTGTCAGGATCAAATATATATGATATAAAATATTGTGATCCTCTAAGATTCATTTTCCTCTGTGTGTACAACAAGCACTCCAGGATTATATATATGTATATATAATTTACTTATATATTATATATATGTTTATACATATATAATTTATTTATATATTATGAAAAATGTTACAGAAATCAGCATAATTGTTACAGCTGCCAGTCCACAGGGCTTTGCTTCTGCTGTTGAGATAGGAGCATTCACTCTGTTGCTTGGGCTACTCTCAAACTCCCAGGATGCTCCCACCTCACCTCCCCAGCACCTGGGACAGTAGAAGTGGCTCTGTGGGGACTTCATAGGTGGCATCTAGCCCCTGCTGTTTATCCATTCTTTTTTTTAACATTTTTTTTGTTTTTTTTAAATATTTATTTATTTATTATGTATACAACATTTTGTCTGTGTGATGAAGACAGATGAAGGCCAGAAGAGGGCACCAGACCTCATTACAGATGATTGTGAGCCACCATGTGGTTGCTAGGAATTGAACTCAGGACCTTTGGAAGAGCAGGCAATGCTCTTAACCGTTGAGCCATCTCTCCAGCCCCTGTTTATCCATTCTTACACTATTGCTATAACATCACTTCTCTTCAACATACTTCTCTTCAATACTGATGATTATAATTTGCACCTTTAAGAGTTAATTCCTTTGAAAATTGTTAAATAGATTGACGTAGTTTCATCATAAATAAATGTGTGGTTTTAAAATTGATAATTGCCTCCTAGGCCATTCTACGCTCTTTATGCCTCTAATATTGACACATTGAAGGAGATGAGTATTTATAAAAATTCTAAATTTTAAAGCCTTCTCCTTTCTCGTTTCATTATTCTGCAGAAGATAATTAAGAGTCCTTCCACATGCTACTCATTTAAAAAGCAGGCTGTGATGTAGCAATATATCCGTGGGTGTCCACAATGGCCAGGCCTGAGAGCCAGGCCTCAGAAGCTCCATCTCACAACTGAGCTGAAGAGGAAGAGCACACATGTGGAAGACAGCCCCTGGCAATTAGAGGCAGAGGTGTCTGACGTCATGAGGAGCTTGAACTAGAGAGGACGGTATCCTGGGGACACCCTTTCTTCACACAGAGGAGGGGCTGAGAAGCTATTGGTTGTCTAAGTGTCCCATTAGAAGCTGCTGGTGACGGAGCCACCCTCTGACCATGCCACTGCAGCTTCTTCATCTGATCCCCGGCACAGAATCATGCCTAAGTTGTAGAACATCTAATCAAATGTACTCCTCTTCACTAGACTTAAATTCAGCCAGAGCTTACTACCAAAAGATAGCCCGATTTTTAATTAAAACTCTCAACACCTAAAACTTATTTTTGAGCCCAGATGTAGAGAAGTTTCCCTCAAAACACCAAGCCACTTTTTGCCTTTCCTTCAGTTTGTACTTTTAATTAGGCACTGAGGGGTTCAGCTTGGGAGGCCGGGCTTAGGGCTCCTGTGCATCTCTGTGCCCACTGCCCAGGGGCTACAATCCTACTGCCCTTCCTACTTCATCTCTCATGTTTCTGGTCAGACACTTCTACCTCCAAAGCAAGGCTAGGCCCTGAAAATGGAGACAGACATGTTAGTAAAGCGGGAAAGACATGAAAGAAGGAAGGAAACAGACCATTCTGAAAAAAGGGCTGACCTCAGACCTCCAACCTTCCCTTACTTAAGGGCAAGAGAGGAGAAGGCTGGCATTGCACTTAAAGTCTAAACCATTTTAAGGCATCGAGCACCTTAGCACGGATAGGGAGGAGAGGGCAGGGAGTGGGTGTTGCCAAGTGATCTCAATAAGCTCCACTTTGAGAGACATTGGGAAATAAACCAGTTATTTGGGGTAAACATTCCATTGTCTTCAATTTGGCTGTGACTGGTGGCTTCTTTGGAACTGGACAGTAGTTCCTTCTGAGGAACGAACATAGTAATCTCTTTGAGGAGTGTCGGGTCCTAGGTCCTAACTACGTGAAATGGTAAATTAGAGTGGAGGTTCCACATGGGATCCTGAAAGAAAGTGGAATGTGATCCCCAAGTCGGATCCTACTTATGAACTACAGTAATATCTCCCAGACTGCGCAACAAAGGGAGATGGGCAGGGCATCCCTGGCACATGCAGAGCTTCTGGGTACTACTCAGAGAGACTCAGCACAGTGTGGACCAGTCCTCTGATTTATCAGAACCCACCAAAGCCAACTGTGAAGCTTTTGGCTTCTGATTACATGGAAAGAAAGTTAATATGAATCTTTCTAAACATGGCAAGAGTTTTCTTTTGCACCTTAGTTTCCTGCTGTTCTATTTCTAGTCTGTCGCTAGTGGTGTCCCCATTTTAAGAACCAAATGTAATGTGAAAGAGCCTCTGCCTGCTTCTGTGGGTTTCCTCCAGCATGGCCAGGAAGTGGTCAGCCCAGCTGTATGTGCAGCAGCTAACACGGACTTGGGAGTAGGAAAATTGAGACCCCAATTCTGACGCCACCATTCGCACCATCCTAGGCGTCTTCTCTAAGTCACACTTTTCTCATCACCTAAGGGCAGCTGCAGTCTAGTACACTTATAGTGACAACAGTCAGAAGTGCACGGCACAGAGCCAGCCTCACAAGGATGACTCCACATACAGCAGCTGCCCTATACACACTGGAAAATCTTTAACTCTACCAGCTTGGTAATGCAGCATGCCTTTTCTAATCTACAGCCACAGGAAAGCTCATTTTACAGTATGGAACCATAATACACAACTTTCTCCCTTTTAGTATTATAATTACTTTTTCTTGTTACCAAGTAAGGACTCTAATTACCTTTTACTTTGTTGCATGAGATTTCATTAAATGGATTACTATCATTTAAGCACTTAAGTTCTATCAAATATTTGAGCCATTTGATACTATAAAGAATGTTATAATAGCATTTCCACAAATACAGTTTTTCATTCTGTGACAGTCTTCCTTCAGGACCAGTTTCCAAAGCAGGTGTCTGAGGTAAGCCTGAACTCTCCCATGACTTTCACTGACTTTGACAAACTGCTTCCCATTGGTTTATACAATTTATACTTCCTCCTCCAATGTCATCTTGCTTTATTTTACTATGTTTTTTAAGACTGAAGCTTTACTACATAGTGTGGGGTGGGCCTCAGACTTCCACTCCTTCCTCCACCAAGTAGCCAGGTCTACAAGCACATGCCAGCACCCCTGGCTCAAAGCCATCGGTGTTACAATGTCCTTTCCAATATTTAACACTAACATCGACATCTTGTATTCACCAGGTACATGCAAAGCACCGACTGGAGCTCTTTGCTTCTAATTTCACCACCCTCATTACAAACCTCAGAAATGACTGTTGGCTACCCTCTGTTCAGAAGAGGGTGTTAAAGTTCAGAAGGTTCAAAGCTGTGGCTGAGGTCACACAGCAGCTAAGTATAGTAGACTGGAATTCAGACCCAGACACGTGGCTGTCCTGCCCTGTTCCTCCTCCCTATCAGCAGATGGCTATCGTGTTCCAATATGCCAGGTGTTGATTCCTAGCAAAGCTGATGTTTTCATATGCCATTGTCGTTTGTCCTTTAGCACACTCTACAGAGAGACGGAGTGAGTCCCTCCCCCACACACCATCTCTCAATCATGTGTCTGCACAGTCCTGTCCCAGGAGACTACCATCCCATCGTGTTGACTTCATCAAGATTCAGTTTAAAGAATGTTGCCTTTATTTTCTTCCTCCTCCTTCCTGCCAGCTTAGGGGAATAAACCATTTTCTACAGCTTTATACCATTTTTTCACATCATTCATTCATGCGGTTGGCTCCTTGACTGACTTGGCTGCCCTGTCATGAATGAGCATGAGCTCAGAGGATGACAAACCACAAAAGCAGCATTACCTGACCAGCTGCCAAGAAAATAATTATCTGGTTGTTTGGCTGAACTTTTGTTTTGTTTTGTTTTATCCGGCTTGGTTTGGTCTGGTCTTGAGACAGTGTCTTGCTGTGTAACGCAGGCTGGTGAACTTGCTTGAGCGCTGGGACCACAGGCAATGTGCCATTACCCACCCCACTTGGCCGTATCACCCATCTCCTTCAAATGGAGAAGTGTTTTGTAAATATGTGATCCAAACAGTATGGTTCTCCTTTGAGATTGCTCTCTCATGATGTCCAGCAACACCTTTAAAATTCCATCGATTTACTAAACAAAACTATTTTTATCTAATAAATCTAAACTTGAGTCACCCTCTTTTCAAACATACCACAGTACCTGCATTATGCCTTGCAATATATGCAAGTGCCCAGGCTGCAGCCTCCTTGACCCCAGGGTCAAAATCTTCCAAGCACATCACCAGAGAGTCCAGGGCGCCACAGTCAACTGTGGCCTGCGCCAGCTGCGGAGAGTGTTTACCAACTGCTCGCAGCACGAAGGCAGCTGCTTTCTTGTAGACACACTACAGGGAAAAGAGAACAAACCCAGACTCTATAATAGCCCAAAAGCAACACAAAAATGGCATTAACATAAAGTGCAATGGCCACTGAATGCAAACAGTGAAACAGCCCGCAAACACGCTGATACTTGGACAGCCACCTTTGCTTCTGTTCAGTAATCAACCTGGGAAAGAGGTGAGTTTTAAGTTATGCTACAAATATTTTACTTTGAAGCGTGCATTTGGAAATTATATAAAATCAAATATAAACATGGCACTTTCTGCAAATTCATAAAATAATACGATTTTCTGTATCTGCTTGATACTGAAAGGTACTGTTTGACTCCTGGAACTCTAGAATGTTAGCTCACTGACTGTCTCTGTCAACCGACCACCTTTTTTTCCTTTACTCTCTCAGCCTCTAAGCATGGCAAGCTTTCCTGGCCTCAGCAGGTCATCCTGAATAGCAGCTGTGCTCCAAGATACATGGCAATCGCAGAGAGAGGTCAAACATTCACATTTCCAGAGCTCCTCCTGCTTAACACAGGACATGTTATTTTTCTGTTCTAGAAAGGCTTTTTTTTTTTAAGATTAAAAACAAGTAAGCTATTGTGTGAATTGTGAATGCTGTTTCATATGGATAGTATGCCCTATATATAAATTTCATTTGGTTAGGGAATAAAAAACTGAAAGCAAAACATAGGAGTAACACGTTTCTCTCCATTTGTTAAAAGTATATGCAGGAAATAGTTGACTACAACATGGTTGTTATGTGACTAAAATAATATAGAGATGATCTCATAATTCTCGGTTGGTTTCATTGCTTATTTGTTTTTTAAGGTAAGGTCTCACTGTGTAATTCAGGCTGACCCTGAATTACCACATAGGCCACGCTGGTCTTGAACTCACAGAGATCCACCTGCCTCTACATCCTGAGTGCCAACACTAAAGGTGTGCGCCACCATGCTCAGCTGGTCTCACTATCCTTATTAAGAAACCCAATTCATCTCCTACTTGACATTATCAGTTTTAATTTCTTTATATTAATTACTATCTTAGTTACTTTTCTATTGCTGTGAAGACGCCATGACCAAGGTAACTTATTGAAGAAAGAATTTCATTTGAGGGCTCATGCTTCTCAAAGGTTATATAGTCCCTGATCTATCCTGCAGGAGGCAGGCAGGTATGGCTCTGGAGTAGTAGCTGAGACCTTACATCTGATCCACAACCAGGAAGCAGAGAGAAAACTAACTAGAAATGGCTAGCATTGGCTTCTGAATCCTCAAAGCCCACAGCCCCAGTGTAACACCTCCTCCAACAAGGCCACACCTCCTAATCTTTCCCAAACAGTTTTGCCAACTGGGAAATCAAGCATTCACATATAGAAGCCTAAGATGGCCATTGTCATTCAAACCACCACGCTACTAAAGAAGGACCAGCCAACAGCCTTCTCTGAAAGACTTCTATCATTTAGGCTAAAAATATAAATAATAAAAATAATAAGAGAAAACGCACTACGTGTATTTGAACGTGTTATATCTAAAACAGTGACGTGGTCTGCAGCCACCGTGAAGGTGACAGCCACACAGCACTGCCTCGTGTCCTTGCTTTGACTCTAGCCAAGCCACCTCCTCACTTCTCTGTCTCATGTTAGATGTCTGTTTACAACTAGTACACAGTTAGTCATACTTAGAAAACTATCAAGACTTTATACATGGGAGGCAAAAGCAAAGCACCTGCTCTCACAGCACATATGGAGCAGGAACATCAACAGAAAAATGAACTTTCTAGAATTCCTTTAAAAGGCATTAAAAAATTAAACCTATAAAATCAAACAAATTTCTGCACAGTTAATATGTCTTAGCCTGGTAAAATAAATATGTCATAAAATTCCCATCGTAACTGTGATGCAGTCCTAGTACTGTGTGTGTGTCACTGCTGAGAACATTTTCACCACCCAAGGATCTTTTAAAGGCCTGGGCAGTGGTGGTGCACACTTTTAATCTCAGCAGAGGCAGAGGGAGCAGAGGCAAGCGGATCTCTGAGTTTGAGGCTAGCCTGGTCTACAGGACAGCCAAGACTACACAGAGAATCCCTGTCTCAACCCCCACCCCAAAAAGCATCCCTTAAAATGAAGCAGTCACTCCCTCTCTCCCTTCTTCCCCCAGCCCTTGGCACCCATGAGTCTGCTTCTGTCTGTATGGATTTGCATATTCTGTATATTCATATAAATTATACTATGCAGTCTTCTGTGTCTGGCATCTTTCACTTGGAATAATGATCTAAGAATCACCCGTGTTGTGACATTTATCAGTACTCAATTCCTTTTTATGACAGAACAACAGTGATTGTATGGGATAGATGATATTTTCTTTACTCATTTATCTGTTGATGGACTTGTACTGCTTTCCCCTGCAGACTGTTGTGAGTCACGCTGCTCCGAACATTCGTATATGAGTTGTGAGCATTGCTTTTAGTTCTCCCAGATACATAGCTGGAAGAGCTGCTCATTCATATCCTGAAACCCTGAATTCACTGCATGCCTGATGAATTACTCTTCACAATAGTCATGCATACCATGCCAGACTAAATTCCTCCCAGCAACTGCTGCGGGCTCCTACTTCTCCACATCATCACCACACTTCGAATTTTCCTAGAAAATATTCATTCTGCTCATCCTGGTAAGTGTGCAATGATACCACACCATGCCTTTAGCTTGTATCTCTTACCAATGCTGCCAAGTTTCTCTTGCATTTGTTCACCATTTGGAGATGTTCTTTGGGGGAAGTATCTATTCCTTTGCCCATTCTTCAGGTCTTATTTATGTTTTGTTCTATAAGTAGGAATCTAGTCTTAAGGACATCAAAAGAAGGTGCATGCTGCATTATGATAAGCCAAGAGTGGGATAAGTAGTCGAAATTCTACTTACAGATACCAAACAGGCAGAGAAAAATCAAATAACACCAAAGTACTCTCTCTCTCTCTCTCTCTCTCTCTCTGTCTCTCTCTCTCTCTCTCTCTGTGTGTGTGTGTGTGTGTGTGTGTGTGTGTGTGTGTGTGTGTAGATCAGAGGTCAGCTTTGGGAGTCATCCTTAGGAGTCTTCTGTTCCTTTGAGTCAGTGTCCCTCTTCGGTGTAGTTCATCAGTTATGCTAGACTGGCTGGCCAGTAAACCCCAGAGGTCCTTAAGCTCCTGCCTTTCATCCCCAGGGCTGGGATTAGAAGCATGTGCCACGGTGCCTGCCATTTTTACATGGCGCCTGGAGACTGAACACAGGTACTGATGTTAGTGGGGCAAGCAGTTTATGGCTGAGCTATCTCTCCAGCCTCCAGAGAGTGTTTTAAAGAGTTAGACTGCTTGTTTTCTTGGGAAAAATGCTTTATCAAACTTCCTATTTAACACCATCTCTCCCTCAGGGCCGTCTCTTGCTCACTCCATTCACCTGCAGGTAGGGCTGCTGAAAGCAGTTACATTCTTACCAGGGTGCTAGCCTCTTCCCTGAGGCAGATCCTCATGCTGGGAAGTGTAGAGAAACGCTGCCTATGTCTAGTCACCTGAACCTTTCCATAGTTCTCTTCATAGGAAAGAAAAAACCTCCCACCAGCCCCAAGGCAAAATTCCCTAAAGGTATTCTCACCCACATATAGGAATCTAAGGTTGTATTAATGTCCTAGTGATTCTAATGCCTTCAAGTTTACAACTGTGCCAAAGTTCTCAATTTTTTAAATCTAAGGAAAACAAAAACAAATTTTTGAAAAAGTCTTACATTCTGCTCTGCCAATGAATAAACAAGCTGTGGAAGAATGTCACCCTTCACAACTGCTTCTGCTAAATCATCGTTATAATTGGCCAGCCTCCCCAGAGCCAAGGCAGCAGTCTGTTGAATCGTTGGAACCACATCCAGAAGAAGAGGCCTCAGCAAGGACATTATACCTGAAGTAAAGTATGAAAACCAGAACTCAGCAAAATTTTAATTTACAAAGCAAAACATGTGATTCAGCATCTATTTAGCGAGAAAAATGAAGGTTTAAAAACAAAACGAATCAGGAAAAATAAACAGAAGTGAGCTGCATAGTAGTACATATCTGTAATGCCCTGCTTTCAAAGGCTGAGGCATCATGAGGTCAAAGCTCTCTCTCTCCTGTCTCTCTCTCTCTCTCTCTCTCTCTCTCACACACACACACACACACACACAGAGCGAGAGTATTCACTGAAAACTAACTGGATACTTATGGAGACATCTAACTGGCCAAGACACAAAATCATGCTAGCTGCAAAATTACTAGCACAGAGGAAATACAGGCTCTGGAGCTGGATGGGAACTCACATCTCTTACACAACAGGTAAACACCTATGATGTCATCAGGAGGAATGAGAGAGAGGTAGCATGTCTACGGTGAAGCCCAGCCTCCAACCCCACCACCTTGGCAAATCCTATCTCTCAAGGATCATTCCAGGTCCTTTGTCCCATTTGGTCTTTCTTTCGGACTGAAAATGCTTTCAGGCTGTCTCAGACTTAAGAGCCAGGAGAGCCATTGTGCTGGGGCCAGCACTCGCACTCACAAAAGGCACAAGTGGATCTTTAAACAAATCCTTGTGCTAAGGAAGCATAATGTATCATCAGCTCCCCCATAACATTCGTGCCAGGGTTGAATACACAGTGGCCATATGGCCATCATCACCACGTAAGTCATTTATACAGCCTGGAGCTTCACAGAAGCATTGCTCCGGGAACCTTTTCCATGGTAACTCAGTCAAGTCTCATGACAAACCTTAGTGCTAGGCCCTCTCTTTAGGACCAATGAAGAAACTGAGGCTGAGAACAACCAAGTAAAATGTCCACAATTAGGAACTGAAGGGACGAATCTGGAATTCAGACATTCTCTAGTAATAATTAGTGAGCAAATGTGTATTGAGAGCAGAGGAGACAGGGGAAGGGAACCCAGCAATAAATGCATTATGGTTACCTCACAGGACATTTCAACCCTTTATACCAACTTTCTCTTATTACCTAAAGCTGGCAAAGGGCCATGTGCTACTTCTGCCTCAGTGACACTGCTAACTCTAAAGTCACAAGAAATAATGACAGCATTCAAACTGGAGCAAAGTGCCCCTTGACTTTCTAAATGTTATTTAACATACACATTTATTAAACTTGATACCATTACATCTATTC
>PVIU01006474.1:23496-101474 GCA_004026605.1 Ondatra zibethicus
ACACTCTCACACACACAGAGACACACACACTCACACACACGTGTCACACAGAACAAGTAAAAAAAAATATAATGAGCTGGGTGGTGGTGGTGCATGCCTTTAATTCCAGCACTTGGGAGTCAGAGGCAGAAGGATCTCTTGAGTTCAAGACCAGCCTAGTCTACAAGAGCTAGTTCCAGAACAGCTAGGGCTGTTACACAGAGAAACCCTGTCTCAAAAAACCAAAAAGAAAAAAAATTTAATAAAGAATATTCTGGTGATAGACAAACTTGAATATTGCCAAATATATTTAGAAACATTTGAAAGAGAAAAAATAGCATTTACAGTAACATGAAATCAGGCCAAAAATAGCACTGCCAAATAGTGTAAGCTAGAAACAACTATGCTTGTCAAGATGTATTTAATTATGCAGCCTGAGTCTTCTTAGTTTTCCAGTTTCATTTGGTTATTATTTCTGTTTAAAACTGGGCAGATTGGACCATGCTCTATATGACCACAGCTGCCTGTACGGGAGAGGCTGCCTGCTCGCATGTGGTTCAGGGCCTGTGTTAACTAAGCCCCAATGTTCAGGAATGCTGTTCATACTTTTATCTAGACTTTCTAATGAGAGAGCGTCAGAAGTCTCACAACAGAGCATTTAAAGCACAGAGTAAGAAATTGAAATAATTACCAAATGCTGACATGGGTTATTTCTGGAAAGTTTCTGGATATTAAAAAAAGATTTCTTTTTAGTGCTTCATTATTTGTTCTGTTTTGCTGTGATAAAACACAATGGACAGACACCATTTTCATCCTTTTTAAGTATATAATGAGTATGTTGTGTGCTTACACTGCTATTTAACCATCATCAGCTAAGAACTACCTGTCTCCAAAGCAGCTACACCACAAAGGGCCCAGAACCTCTACACCATCCCCATCACTGTAAGTGGCAGCTATCCAGTGGGTGTGCTTCGGCCGTTCATTGTGGCCGATGTGCATTTCCCCAGCTAAGAACGTTGAGCATCTTCTCATGTGTTTATTGGTCATTTCTGTCTTTACTGGAAAGATGTCTAAGTGTTTGATCCATCTCTTCATTGGGCTGACTTGTCAAATATTACTTGGCATACTTATCATAAATATGTGACACTCTATTAAATGAGGTCAACAACATAAATGGTGAAGTAGCACACTGAATGTATTCTTGAGACCACAACCATAAAGTTGCTAAAAATAGTGTTTTTAAGAACCACAATGTGGTTTTAAGTTATTTTTTCCAGATGGATCTGATATTTCTTTTTTTCCTTTTCTCTTTTTGATGTGTGCGAAGGCAACAGTTTGTTATCTTTCAAAATATGTAATTGAGAAAACAGTTAATACTTTGTTATTTATATTGGATTGTATTTTAAATTAAACTACAAGAATTCTAAATTGTTAGTGATGTGAAAAACAGCCAGGCATGGTGGTGCACTAGGGAGGCAGAGGAAGGAGAATCTCTTTGAGTTTGAAACCAGCTTAGTTTCCACAGCAAATTGAAATCCAGTAGGGGCAACGTAGTGAGACCCTGTCTTTAAAACTAATAAAAAAAAATCTTAAAGTGAATTATCTGGAGTTATAATATTTAATTTAATTTTAAGTCTTTATTAGTAATGGCTTGTTAGTTATGACTAACCAACTACAAATCTCCCAATTTTGGAAATTTTTAGGTTTTATTTCACCAGTCCACAGAGTCAAAGGAATTTTCTTCCTTTTATGTTTTTCTCATTTTTTAAATACATCTGGCTCATGAACTATTAAGCCAGGGCTGGAGAGCTGGCTCAAAGGTTAAGAGCATTTGCTGCTCTTCCATAGGACCTGAGTTCAGTCCTCAGTGCCGTCAGACAGCTCACAGCACTCATAACTCCAACTCCAGGGGACTGCTCTCTGGGGCCTCCTCAGGCACCTGAACTTAAGTGCACATAACAACACACACATACACATATACATACACACACATATATACACACACACAAATAAATCTTTTAAAAATGCAAAGCCAATAAATGACTAATAATTCTTTTTCTTCTGTTCCTTTGTCCCAAGTCAGAGTTAACCTCTTATGTCAGTATTTCTGTCCTATCATAATATTCCTACATTCCTTACTTTAGACAGTAGTAGGATACCAAGTTTTAAAGCTTACAAAATTACAGAAAATAGAAAAGTCAGTTTGAAATACTTTGGTTTGAATAACTATATTCAATAAATGACCTTGAGAAAGGTAACTTTTTATTAGAGAAGAAAATAAATTTTCAAATAGTGCCAAATGTCTGTCTCCTAAACCATAGCTTCTACTTTTTTTGTAGCCCTCTCCAGGTACTTCTCTTTACCAAGATGAGTTCTTACCTTTACACAGGCTTGGAGACTTCATTATTCTAATTATAAGTCTGGGGTTGAACATGTACCTCAATGGTAGGACACTCAGTGTGCTGGCTAGTTTTATGTCAGCTTGCCATGAGCTAGGGTTATCAGAAAGGAGGGAATCCAAATAGAAAGAAAGGCCTCCATAAGATCGGCTGTAGGGCATTCTCTTAATCAGTGATTGATGGGAGAGGGCCCAGCCAAGGATATCAACAGAAATGTTGATATCACGAAGTGCCTGGCTTGATTCCTTGTTCAGTATCCTTTAGAATTCCATGTGAATTTTAGGACCAGCCTATTCAAGGCATTGAGTTTCTTTCTTTTCTTTTCTTTTTTTTTTATTGAGCTCTGCATTTTTCTCTGCTCCCCTCCCTTTCTCCCATGGTCCCCATGCTCCCAATTTGCTATTCCTGGGCTGGTGGTCCTGGGTGCTGTAAGAGGGCAAGCTGGGCAGACCACAGGGAAGCAAGTCAATAGGCAGCACACCTCCATGGTCTCTGCATTAGCTCCTGGGTCCAGGTTCCTGCCCTGACTGAGATCTAGTCCTGGCTTCTTTCAGTGAGGGACTGCAATGTAGAAGTGTAAGCCAAATAGACTCTTTCCTCCCCAACTTGCTTTTTGGTCATGGTGTTTTATTGCAGCAATAGAAACCCTAAAACACTTGCCTAATGCGTCTATAACCCTGGGTTTAATCCACAGAACCATACGATAGAGGATAGGAGGTAGATAGGTAGGTAGGTTTGTTCCAAAAAATATACAGATGTGAGAGGAATGATATAAAAACAAGCACTCACCAAAGAATGAAGGAAAGTAACACAGAAAGATTGAAAAGAAATAAGGAGAGTAAGAGAAGCTTCCTTCTTACCCGACTGCCCCTTAGGAATCCATGGTTCCCAATGAGTGCATGAAAGGCAGAGCCCATTAGGAGGGACTTGCCTCTGCCCAACAGGCCTCTAATGAGGGGCTCTAGTGGTATGGTATCACCAGCCTGTCCTCTGAAGGCCCAGGACTAACAGTTTTAAAAATGGTGGTAGTGTATACCTTTAATCCCAGCACTCAGGAGGCAGAGGCAGGCAGATCTCTGTACATTCAAGGCCAGCCTGGTCTATAAGAGCTAGTTCTAGGACAGGCTCCAAAGCTACGGAGTAAACCCTATCTCGAAGAACCAAACCAAATATATATATATATACATTATATATATGTAGTTTTTAGTGAGGCGGTGGTGGCACACACCTTTAATCCCAGTACTCAAGGGGCAGAGGCAAGCAGTTCTCTGTGAGTTCGAGGCCAGCCTGGTCCACTATTTCTTTTTTGAGATAGGGTCTCTTTAGGTAGCCTAGCTGTCCTAGAACTTGATCTGTAAACCAGGCTGGCCTTGAATTCACAGAGATAAACTCACAGAGGCTTCCTGAATGCAGGAATGAAAGATGTATTCCCCAACACCCAACTTACTGCTTGTTTAAGTATTGCCACATGTGAAGCTATGTCATATAATGTCATAATAACATTTAAAAGTATCACTGTAATAAAAAGTTAATATTATTCTTAAAAGGTCTGCTAATAGGCCTTTGGTCTACTTCTGTCACAGTAAGTCTTTTAGCCAGGCAAGGTGGGGCCCACAAATAGAACCAGCTATTCAAGGGCTAAGAATTGTCTCCTTTGAGCATAGAACTTGGAGCCAGCTTGGGCAGCACAGTGAGGTCACGTCTTTTAAAATAAATAAAGGCATGGCATGTGGCTCACCCTCACATTAGGAGCACTGCTTCTGCCTCTGAGCAGGAGCACGGGGGTCTGAAATATCAACGCAGGATCAATGTTTGAAAACTTGGTCCCCAGTTGTGATGGAGCTAACTTGGAGTGCATAGCAAGACCCTGTCTCTAAAAGAAAGAAAAAAATAAAAAGGCTAGCAAGATGGTTAAGCAAGTAAAAGTGCCTACTTGAGGACTTTAACTAAATCTACAGGACTCACATGGTGGAAAGAGAGAACTTACTCCTGAGAGTTGCCCTCTGATCTCACATGTGCACTGCACTACTCTCTCTCTCTCTCTCTCTCTCCCTCTCCCTGTCTCTCTTTCCCTCTCCCTCTCTCTCTCTCTGTCCCTCTCTCTCTCTCTCCCTCTCTCTCTCTCTCTCTGTGTGTCCCTCTCTCTCTCTCTCAATACCTTTAAAAAGAAAGAAGAGAAGGAAGAGCAAAGGGGGCATCCATTGTTGCTCAGGTATCTGTTACGAACTTTATTTAACTATCTTAAATTTACTTACTTTTGACTGAGGAAAATATAAAATAGATTTTAGTTGTCCATTTTTTATTACAGGTGTGTATGTGTAAGTGTAGTCCACATGTGGAGGTCAAAGGACAGCTAAGAATGCAGGGTGACTACAGCACAGGAAGGCGACAGGAGGAAAGGGGCTGAGATAAAACAGAAACCAAGTCTGGAAGTTTCCTACTGACTGTTTTGAATATTTTGAACTTTATTCTGTCAGTAAAGTCGCAACAGGATCAAATGTTAAATCTCTCTGATTACAATGGGAGAAAGGATGGCAGGTAGGGAAAACAAGGAGGAAGCTATGTGCGGGAACAGAAGGCCTCCAGTTTCAGCGTGGGGAAACTGGAAGACCTAAGGAGACAGTAGAGGCGGCGGGAGAGGTGAGCAACACTGCTGTTTCTGGCTAGGAAGAGGGATGGAAGCCTGGTTTCTGAGTCCTGCTAAATTCCTATTACCCTGAATTACAAGACGGGAAAAGGTTCATGAGGCAACAGATAAAGCTAGAAAGGCTGGCTGGAGCTAGATCAAGTCTCGCTGCAGGCCAAATCCATGTCCCCTTAATGTTACTGGCAGTGCGGTGGGAAGTCATTTCTCTGTTTGCAGCACTTACTGCTACGGAAGTAAAGAAATAAACACACTGAAGATTTTTACCAATGCCCACACCCATTGGGGATGGCTATTCAAGTCATGCACTGCAAGTCCTGGGGGCACCACTTCCTTGGATCATGCTGCACATGGCACCCCTGAAAGGGACTTGGATATGTAGAAAAGCACAGTAGCCACCCTGACATGCCGTGTTCTGTGTCCTCTTGTTTATGTAAGTAAGTATGGTCTGTTCAAGTTACCCAGCATAGTTCTGAATATGCAGCTCACTCAAACCCTTGACTCTGATCCAAAATCCACCCATCCACTTTTTCCTATTGTAAGCAAATTCTAATACAACTGGTTATTAATCCTTATCCTAATTTTTCAAATTTTACTTTATGTGTATGTGTGTGCCCAGGTATATGTATGTGTACCATGTTCATGTAAGAGCCCAAGGAGGCCAGAAGGGAGCATCAGATTCCCTGGAACTGGAGGTACAGATGGTTTTGAGCCACCATGCAGGTCCTGAGAACCTAACCTAAGACCTACTGAGCCATCTCTCTAGCCCCTCTAATAGGTTTGTAATTTTGATTCCTATAAGCTATTATATTTAAGTGGCTATATTTTACTGAAACTATTTCACAAGTGATTAATATATAACAGGCTCTCATTTCCTTCACTGTTTTTATTTTCTTATAACGGTTTGCCTTTTTTAATGCTTGTTTTTTTTTTCTTTCTACATGTTTTTATTGATTATTTGGGAATTTCACACATAATGTAACCAATCACACTCACTTCCCAGTCCTCCCAGGCCCACCCCACTGCCACCAATGTGATGACCTCCCCCAATAAAAGCAGAAAAAATCCAGTTTATGTTACCCATATATTTACTGGAGCTTGGTCAAACTCCCTGTGGCCAGGTCCTTAAGAAAACTGAGTCCTTCCCCACTTCCACCCCACCAGAAGCCAACAACTATGGAGAGCTATACTTCAGCATCCTTATCACAATTTTTTTTTAGATTTATTTATTTATTATGTATTCAGTGTTCTGCCTGCATGTATCCCTGCAGGCCAGAAGAGGGCACCAAATCTCATTACAGATGGTTGTGAGCACATGTGGTTGCTGGGAATTGAACTCAGGACCTTTGGAAGAGCAGGCAAAGCTCTTAACCACTGAGCCATCTCTCCAGCCCCCTTATCACAATTTTTAAGTGAATCAATGGCTTCCTGTCTAAACTGTTTCTTTTCTTTTTTTAACTGAAGACTTTTTATATTTATTTATTTATTACATATACAATATTCTGTCTGTGTGTATGCCTGCAGGCCAGAAGAGGGTACCAGACCCCATTTCAGATGGTTGTGAGCCACCATGTGGTTGCTGGGAATTGAACTCAGGACCTTTGGAAGAGCAGACAATGCTCTTAACCTCTGAGCCATCTCTCCAGCCCCTCTTTTCTTTTTTGAGGCAGGGGAAAGGTTGTCACAGAAGTATAATTAGTCTTTTTCTGTCCCATAAGATAGCTCCAAATGGAGACATGGAGACTTATTAATTATGAAAGCTTGGCCTATAACCTATTTGATGGGCTATGAGTGTTTGTCATCATTTTGGGAGGTTGATTACAAGTTGTGATTGGTCATGTTAGACAAAGAAGATTAGATCCAGGGATCTCTTTCTGAGTGGAAAAAAAGGGGGAGATATAGTATAAAAATGATGGAATAAAAGGGTGGATTGTCAAATCTACTTTTGAACAACTATTGGTCTAAAATATTTTACATTGGTATGAATTTTTGTATATTGATACATATTTAAGGTTATTTTATTATACTGTATATATGTTTCTACTCTTGTTTAAGGTATTGTAGCTATGCAGCTCATTTAAAAATGTAATGTAAAATTTTAGTCCTTGAAAGCTATTTAGGATAATTAAAGAAAGACAGATTAGTAGTTAATCATCTATAACAATCAAACTTATAGTCATGTTAGATATGTTTTCAAGGTTGAACAGAGATATATTTTAAATAGATAGATGGTCTTTAAATACTTAAAAGACCTACATAATATGGCATTTAAAATGTTTAAGTATAAAAGGGCTTTTCAAGATAGTGAGATGTCTGCTCTACTCCTGGCAGCACCAATCTACTTCAGAGAAGAGATGGGCATTGAAGAATCTCCATATGGAGTTTGCTTTCTTTGTGGCAAAAGTGAGCCGAAAAAAATGATAAAAAAAAAGAAAATAAAACATTCCCTGGCCTTGACTGCTGACAGTATAATGTCCAAACTGGACAAGCAGGTCACAAAAGAAAGCAACTACCAAACTTTGACAAGACAAGGTAGGACAGGCCTTCAAAATTCCTGCTTCACAAAAAAGTCTATCAGATATTCTAGGCCTCTAGGCTGGATGCCCCAATATTGCAGAGGAACTTTGGGTGACTGCCCAGGCAGCCAGCTATTTCTGTCATTTCTATAGTTTTGGAAGTTGCTCTATACTTCCTGTTTATTCAGGTAATATTATGTCCTTTTCAGGTCCTTGGTAGGATTGAAGACTAGACAGTTATAGTTTTATAGTTTTCCTTGTTACCAAATTCAGGAAAGAAACTTACATAAGAGTTGTCAAGTTTTAAGGCTGAAAAACATAAAAGCTTAAGTTGGTTAAGAAGTTTTAAGGTTTAAAAGATATTTTTTAGGATAGTAATACAAGTTATGATAGAAAGTAGCTGAAATAGTCTGGACTAAGACAGGACAGATAATGCAGTACTTTCTCCTAATTTGCCAAATGTAGACGGACTAAATACTGTACATGTAATTCTCTGATATTGTTCTTATTGTATATAGTTTTACTATGTGAGAGTTAAAACCGTTCCTTTTTATTTAGACAAAAAGGGGGAAATGTTGTGAGATGTTTGCACACTGTGGACAGTGTATTTCTGTAACTGGTGTAATAAAAAGCTGAATGGCCAATAGCGAGGCAGGAGGTACAGGCAGCATTTCTGGAGGGAGAAAGGAAGAGAAAGAATCTAGGCATGCAAGAGAAGCCAGAAGACACAGAGAGGAAACAGGAGATACAAGATGGAAGAGAGGTAACACCACATGGTAGAACATATATTAATAGAAATGGGATGATTTAAGTTAGAGGATCTAGTTAGGAACAAACCTAAGCTATAGGGAGAGCTTTCATAATTAATAAGAAATCTCATGTCATTATTTGTGAGCTGGCTGCCCAAAGAAAGATCTGAGTTCATATGGCATCTAATATGGAGGCTCAACTATCCAAACATAGGGCCTGAGAAAGCTAAGAAAAGTCTGGACAAGGAGCCAGATGTGGATTCCTAGTCCTGCAGTCTTTCATGTGAGCCAGTGCTCAGCAGCATACAGAGCTGCAGCTCCCGGCCATTGACTGCAGGCTGGAGCCAGCTGCCAGCACCATACACCAGGGCCATGTGCTAGGTTGAACCTCGTGGCAGCTGACATGGCAACTTAAGATTTGTCTCACACAGTCAGAGAATGCCACAGGCACTTAGAAAAGCCAACTACAGACACAGAAAAATCTCTAAAAAGGTAAAATATGTTTGAAGATATGCTTAGATGCTGAAGAAGGAAAAAAATGGGTATAGACAATCAGGAAAAATAAATAGTTGTCAGGCGGTGGTGGCGCAGACCTTTAATCCCAGCACTCGGGAGGCAGAGACAGATGGATCTCTGTGTGTTCGAGGCCAGCCTGGTCTACAGAGCAAGTCCCAGGACAGGCTTCAAAACTACAGAGAAACCCTGTCTCAAAAACCAAAAATAAATAAATAGTTTAAAAATAACAAAGTCTTTAAAGAGATAGCAAATTAGTATAAAAAATAAGCCACATAAAGATGGAAAATAACAGGATGTCTGGATCCTGTATGATGCTTTGTTGACTCTGAATTTTTTAAATGCTAATGTACACAAAAACAATAGCTGCTGAGAGACACTAGATTATGGAAAATACACACACACACACACACACACACACACACACACACACACACACGTACACACACATACATATATACTTGGATTTTCAAGACAGGGTTTCTCTGTGTAGCTCTGGAGCCTGTCCTAAAACTCACTCTTTGACTAGGGTGGCCTTGAACTTACAGAGATCCACCTGCCTCTGCCTCCTGAGTGCTGGGATTAAAGGTGTGCACCACCACTACCCAGCTAAACCTATATATTTTAAGAACATCTTAACTGCAAAATGGAAGTGAGAAAGTATACTGTGAGAGAGCTTATGCCTTTGTTTCCCCAGAAAACAAAAAGTTATGGTTCTCTTGTAAATTAATAAAGATCAACTTTGATGGGAGAGCCCTCCTGAGGATCTTGGCTGCAGACATGAGGGGGAAAGCCAAGAAAGGCTACAGGACATATATTCTGATCCCTCAACACAGGAACAGCTCTGAAATTGGATGAGACATGATCAATCTTGTTGGATACAGAGTTCTCTTGGCTTGCATGCCATCCTTTCATATAACATAGATGGAGATCTATATCACAGCTTGGTGATACAGTCCAAACAGGCTTATAAAGTTGACAGATGCCTTTTACCTACTCATAGAACAACAAAAAAATCATCAGTCACATGTGACTTGTGCACACCACACATTCCATACTTGTGTTAATGCTGATACATATAAGTGTGTGTGCTTTCAGAAAGAAAAAAAGGATAAAACACCAATAAAGCCAAGTATCCCAGGTGATCCAGCTTCTCAGGATGCATCGGTTGCAGTTTCCTCAAAATTCTACATCCAGAACAACTTCAAAGCTGCTGCCTGAGATAGTCCAGCCTCATATCCTCCAGCCAGGACTTCGGATAAGCCCCATGTTCTCCCATTACACAGAGACTAAACAAAAAATAATACAGCTAGTTCTTCCAGGATGTGACCATTTCCCAATTTTCTCAGGGTTCCCTACAGATGCCATCACCCTCAGATAGCAAGAAGCAGTCTAGATAACACACACCCACATTCCTGAGCTTCACACAATGTACAAATATCCCACAACACAAGCCTCACATCTCTCATTCTCAGCTGTGGGTCTATAGTCATCAGTACCACTGCAAAAGAAGCTGCCTTCCCCTTTACAGCCAGTGGCAACATGGATCATGGACTTCCACTTGGCTTCTGGTGACAGCATGGACCACAGACATCCACATGGCCTTTAGCATCAGCACAGACCTCAGCATAGTCTCCAGTGGCAGTACAGACCACGGCATCAACACCATGACCGCTGGTGGTAACACAGATGACAGACATCCACATGGCCTCCTTCAGGAGCAGACCATGGACCACAGACTTCAATATGGCCTCCAGCAGCAGGACAGATCAGGATGTGAACATAGCCCTTGGCTGCAGCACAGACCAGCATGGACCACGGACATCTACATGGCCTTCTGTGGTAACACAGGCCATGGACATCAACATGGTCTCAGATTGCAGCAAAGGCCACACACAGCTTGTTTTTAAGTCTTTCTTGCATTTTTAAAATTGTGACCTTCAAGACTTCATCCAGTTTCTTCTGACCTTTATGGTTATTACCTCTGACCACTAAGAGTGCATTTGATTATTCATAAACTTTAGTAAATTTACCATAGTTTTAGTATATACATTATTTAGTACTAGTTGCGCTGTCATAGTTACAAAGCTTATTGTGATTTAAGATGTTATGACCCCTACAGTGCAGGAGAAAGTCATTTAAGTCAGACAAAGTTCCAAAACACATACTGTTTTCACATGGAGTATTTGTGATGGTGAATGGTTCAAGAAACTGTCAGGAGCAGACTTGACCATTTTTACCTTTTATATTTATTCTCATTGGCTGTAAGGCATTCTGAGATCTTGGTGCTTCGTCGTTAATCAGCACTGAGTGGAGGACTGCCACACCTGGTGTCACTGTGAAGGGGGAGACTTGGGAAGGTGGGACAGAGGTCACAGACACTCACTGAACATCTACTGACTCTTCTGAGAAGGCAGATCTTCGCAGGTCTTCAATGGGGGTAAAGACTAGATAGCTGTAGTTACTTTTCTCTCATGACTTGGCCAAGTTATTTATTATACAAGACTTAAACTAGTTAGGATAGGATAATTATTGAATATATTTGTTCTCATTGTATATAATTTTGCATTAGGCTTAGAACTCTCTTATTTAAACAAAAGGGGGGAGGTGCTGTAAGAAATCCTACAGTCAGTAGTTACCCGCTCACTGGGGCGTGGCCTCTTACACTATTTATGCCGATGTAAAGCGTGTGTCCAGCCTCTTTTCCAGCTGTGGGATTCGGTTTCTGATCTCCGTTCCAGCAGAGGATTTGATTTGTGAGTCTACCCCTAAGTAAATAACCATCTATTATTCTCTTAAATAATATTTTCTTAAAAGAAAGTGTGGGATTTCTTTTAAGCGTTCTTCTTCAGCAGAAGATATTACAAATGTATTTCTTATTTAACAAATTCAGCCTTATCATGTATCAAGTGTCTCCCTAAGAAACAAGCAGATAGCAAACCTCTAAATCCTCATTTCAAACTCGAGGCAGATACCAGTTACAACACCGGCTTAGTCCTCTGTTTCTCCCATCATCAGCCATAGTCTACTAGCCAATGAAAAGTGGCTCATGTGTTAGGTCTACAGAGGACACCAAAGGGTTCAGTCTGTTTCATTCCTATCATTCTGCCATTAACATTGCTATAATTATCTTCTATGATCACTATATTAAATGAAAGCTCCCCTAATTTTTCTAGTGTATCTATCTCACTCTTGATCAACATCACTACTATCTGTCCATGAGATTTCAAGAGAACACAGTGCTTTCCGGGTAGAATGCATAGCTCACTGATGGCATGTGCAGGGCCCTGGGTTCAATCCCTAACACCACATTAAAAAATTATTTCCAGCCAGGTGGTAGCGGCGCACGCCTTTAATCCCAGCACTCAGGAATCTTTGCGAGTTCGAGGCCAGCCTGGTCTACAGGGCGAATTTCAGGACAGCCAGGGTTGTTATACAAAAAAAAAAAAGTCTCAAAAAACAAACAAAAAGCTACTTCCAATTAAATTGTATTATATGGTAGACAAAGTGATTAGAACATGTTTATAATTACATGAGGAAACATTAAATGGGCTTTCATATAGCTTTCAAATAAATATGTAAGTTTCATGTGTTTAAACCTCCTTCCTGCTAAGCTCCCCTTCCTAAGCTCCACTCTATCTCCAAGCAGCTCACCAAATCAGACACTCAGTTCTCCACAGTGTTAGAGAGGGAGGAGCCAATCCTTCTGCCTTTGTGTGTCTTCCATTTCTATCTGGTGCCAGGTGTATTCAGGCAACAGAACTTCTAGGAGTCATCTCCCAGCCCATCTTTGTCCTCACCTGCCCTGCCCTCCACTCTGACTCGATGCATCCTGTGCACTTACCCCTTCCAGGGCTCCTATCCAACCCAACTGCTGCAGCATAAACAGGCTATTCTTCCTGGTGCTATGAACCCCTGCCCAACTATTCTCCACACTAACCTAAAACCACTGACCCAATCATTCCTCCACCAGAAGCCTTGGTGGCTTTATTTCGGGAGAAACCCCAACTCTGCAAGTAGGCCTTCTTCCCCTCCAGCTTCAATTGACTCCAGGCCTGGCGCTTGCGCCTGAGCTCCAGCCATTCCTCAACACTGGCCTTTTCTGCTTGGCTCCACTTTTTCCCATGCCTTCTTGTCTTTACACGATGTTTCCTCTGCATAAAAGCAGTTGCATCTGACTAACTTTCAAAAATTCAACAGAGGTAATACCTACACCAAGATGCATCCCATAATACAGAACCCCTCATATCCAAATCTTGATTTAGGTATCCTTCAAATAAATAGTAATATATAGATATATAACAATAGTAATATGTAGTTATTATATATACTATGTGATATACATAATATATATAAAACTATAATATATCACATGTTATAATCTATATCCATTAGCAAATAAGCCACAGAAGAGCAAAAACTGATCCTTTTAATGTTTTCATGATCAGCACACATGTTCAGTGTCCATCTGATACCTGTACATGCAATAAATGTTCACTAATGGAAAAAGAATCAACTGTGCAAATTAGTGTACAACTTTCTCTTCTTTCAGATAAACTTTAGTTAAAAGCAAAATTTTAAAAAATATTTTGCTGGTAGTCATTTTCATATTAGGCATACAAAGTTAGGTATAGCAATAATGTAATTATATATTCATAAAACTTAAAGGAACTCTTATTGGCCATTTAAACTGTTCCACCCTTTAAAAATCACACCATACTGAAAATAATCATACCATACAAACACAGTTCTGTGTAATTTGAGAGTCATGTGGACAGCTGAAAATTGATTTTATTTTGTCTTCTTTTACTAATGTGTTGTTTCTTTGAAATATATAAGATTATTTAATTTTGGATGATTAAAATACTAGGGAGAAGGCAGAATGATAAGTTAAAAGAGCTATACCAAAAGGACTTGCTTCTACTACATGATTCTTGGGTAATATCTTCAGAGAAGATATTTGTAAGGCAGTTCATTAGAAAAATCTGTCTGAGGCTTAGGGTATACATAATTCAATGGGAGAGTACATGGCTAGCAAACATGAGACTATGGTTCAATGTGAAGCAAACACACACACAATCTTCACAGAATTAATTTCTACTTCACATACTTTCCCTAAACTATTTAGACAGCTTACTATGTTTGTATGCATGTTAGAGAAAGCTTACTTTAAAAGATGTGTATACATGGTACACTATATACTTAACATGTTAGAGGCCCTGGGTTCAATCAACAGCTCACACAAAAATGGTATGTTTAAAATGATGACAATATGCTGGGCGGTGGTGGCACACGCCTTTAATCCCAGCACTTGGGAGGCAGAGGCAGGCGGATCTCTGTGAGTTCGAGACCAGCCTGGTCTACAAGAGCTAGTTCCAGGACAGGCTCCAAGGCCACAGAGAAACCCTGTCTTGAAAAACCAAAAAAAGAAAAAAAAATGATGACAATAGCTTTGTATTGGGGAGCCGATTGATAACTGAAATCAGAAATGTAGGCTAGTATTGCAGTTGAGGGCTAAATAGAAGTTTTTGGTCAGCAAGAGAAGAGGGAAAACATTTTACAAAATAAAGAGGAACAATTTTTACCAGAAATATCATATAGAGTAGCTAACTTGACACAGTAAATAACAAGTAATTGTAGGATAAATAACTGTATCTTTTGATAAAATCAACAAGATGGCCAATGTCTTCATTGACAGATATCTATTTCATTTTAAAATTAGACTTTAGTATTCTAAAAAAAAAAACAAAACATTTTCATGTTATATGCCTGTGTGGTGGTGCACACCTGCAATCCCAACACTCAGAGCTGGGGCAGGAGGATTATGAGTTCCAGAGCAGTCTAAGATACATAGTGAGTTCAAGGCCAGCCTGGATAACTTTAACAGTTGCATGTTGCTATAAAAACATTTCTATGGAAAAACAATGTAGTCCACACATTCTTTGACAATGACTGTCTTGACAGGCATAAAACAGAATGTTTAGAAGAGTGGGCAGAGATTATTCTCTCTAGAGATGCTCACATTTACAATACCAATACTTTTGAAAGAACTCAAACAAGTCAGGAATTTAACATTGAGGGTTGGAGAGATGACTCAGTGGTTAAGAGCTCTTGTTGCTTACAAGCATCCACGATTCCGGTTCCAGATGATCCTCATGAGTACCAGTTCTACATATACATACATAAATGCAGGCAAAACACTCATATACACAAAATTAAATAAATCTTCAAAAATGAATGATCATCATGGCAGAAAGCATAAGGCAGATAGCAAAGTCAATGCTCCTCTTTGAGAACTAGAGAACCCTAGTCTGTATCCTCATAGGCCATCCCACTGGCTCTTAGTTAAAGCCAACATTCTTCCCAGAATATAGCATAGGTTTCTCCTAGGACCAACACAACTGTTCAGCAGATATCCCAGTTTTTGCTCCACTGAAAAAGAACTTCATACGAAGTATGACCTAAGCCAAAATGAAAGAATAACGTGTTCATCATAGACTTAAAATTAACCAACAGATAGCAAATACACCTCTTGTTCCCTTCTGCTTCTCAGTCAGTAAATCACAATGCTCTGTGGAACTGCCCTGATCCAGGCAGATTATCAGTACAATTCTTTGAACTGCTATCTTGGTTCTCAGTACCTAGGGGATTCTAGACTTTTCTCTGTATACTTTTAAAGAGCTCTGGTTTGAAAAGACTTTTTTAGAACAAGAGAAGCCTAAAGCTCCCTAAGAGACCAGCTTAAATTTACTATCAGCCCCACTCCTCACACCTCCAGGGATTTATCTGTTAAGATTTGACAGGGCTAGCTTCATTCAAATTCCCCTGGTGCTTCCCAGGGAGATCTCAAAGGCTGACAAGTTTCACTCTTATTTACGACCACTAGTACCTAAAGATGTAAACTGAGAACTTCTTTAAACCGTTTACATCAAAGTTCATAATAATCTTCATCTTTAATATTCCTTTCACATACAATGATTTAAAATTCTTAATAAGGGAATTATGCTTTTCTCATTATGCCTACATGGAAAATATTTTTCCTATAATCCTGGATCTATGCTGTCTGTCTAATTAAAGAATATGTTGGGGATGGGGGAACAAGATGTACATATGCCAGATACATAGTCCATGTGTCAAAGTCAAAAGTAAAATTCATCCATACCATGCATATCAAAAGGAAGGCACTTGCCTGATGAAAGCCTGCCTGTAATATGAAATTCAACCACACTCAAAAGCATGTTTAAATTGATGTTGATTTTTTTTCAAGAATATATATTCTTGAAAATATATATTAATCTTACTGACTTGTAAGGAAGAAAAGGCTCCATAATAAAAGTTGTAGGTTATTTTTAACTAAAGGAATGTACATGCAGAGATAATCATGATTTTAAATTACTAAAAAGAATAATCAGATTTAGTAAACTTAAGTATTTTTAAAGTGTTTCCAGAAAAACCCCTCAACATGACATTAAGATGATAATCAAAAGCAGATTATTTTGAAAGACTACTATAATCTCTTTTGCATTTATTTTTTCACAAGCCAAAATCAAGTGTAGAATGTCAGGTCTGAGTCATGTGCCTCTTGTAGATTGGTGATCATGTAGTCAGCTAGTTTAAATTAAATTCCTCATACATTTGGAGCATAACCCTGGTTATTTGGTAGAAGAAAGCAGAAGGATCACATGAGACAGGGAGTTCAAGGTCAACCTAGACGCCAAAGCTGAAACCTTGTCTTAAAAGGAAAAAACAAAACACAATGTATTCTACCTTGTACTCTTAGGGAAGAAGGAACCTGCCTTTAAAATCCCAAAAGACACTCTATATCTTCAGTGTTATATACATTTAAATATTTCAGAATTAATTTTTCTAAATATTTTCTTATTTAAAAAATATTTTTTGCTTGTGTACATATTGCCTAAGCAGTAAATCCTTGTAAACAGTAAGCATTCATTCACAGAGTACATTGAGTAGGACTGAGAAAAAATAAACTGCTTTTAAAATATAAAACGTCCTAATAAATGTAATGTTTGTACATAGAATAAAGAAAATAAATCTACATGACACAATTATAGAACAAAATGAGTTCTACAATGGCAACCTTTTTGAAACAAATATTAGTTCAGTGGTTGCCCAGGGATTAGGGACAGCAGGAAGCGATTGTAAGAGGACAGTTGGAGGGCTGGCATGATGGCTCAGTGGGTGAAGATCCTTGATGACAAGTCCGACAACCTAGGATTAATACCCAGAACCCATGAGATGGAAGGAGAGACCTGACTTCCTTAAGCTGTCCTCTGACTGCCACCAAGGTGCCATGGCATTTGCACACACTAATTCCTCTAGACCTTAAAAGGAAAATACAAAAGATCTTTGTAACAGTCAAAGTATCCTGACTATGACTGAGGTTCTTGAGGCAAAAGTTTATAGAGTAAAACAAGAGAAACAAAACTGGGAAGATGTGAATTAGGATCAAGGAATTTCTGTGTCAGCACACTTGTGCTGAAGTTCTGAAAAAATGTTACAGAAGGGAGCTAGATAAGAGGACTGCATTATTCCCTGCAACTACACTTACATCTACAGTTACCGCACAGATACTTAAAGACTTCTTAAAAACATATTTTCTTCATTATAAATGGCTCCCTGTCTCAACCACAAACAGCAAACTCCAGTGAGGAGAGAAAGTATCTGATAAATAGAAGGTGTTTCCTCAAAGAAACCCAGAGCAAACACTGTCTAAATACTGTGGCCATGACAACGTGTTCTTAATTTATTTTTAATGATGTGTTCATTTAAACTAGTGTTAAAGATCTCATCTTATAAACTAGGGATTTCTTGAGACCTAGTGAGCAATATCTAGATTACAGTTCAGTCAGTAGGTCCTGTGGAAAGTTGTCCTCTGAGCAAGGCTGGTGCCCTCTTGAACTCTCAGCAGCTGTGTGGTTACCACCAGGAACTCTCTCAACACCTCTCTCTCTCTCTCTCTCTCTCTCTCTCTCTCTCTCTCTCTCTCTCTCTCTCTCTCTCTCTCTCTCTCAAAGATAAAGACTGCAGAAGGAGGCGTTTATGAAGTCCAAACCCTCTCCAGGACGTCTAAGTAATTAAGGTCGCTGGGGACGAAACGGATTTTCAGTGGTGTAGCCGCTGGTAAGCTGGTTGCACATAATAAAGCTTAGTTAAAACTCACTGGTTCTTCAAGTTCGTCTTGGATGGAATTCTTTCTGTGGTCTGTCCTTGGTGCCCCATTAGGGGCGAATGACTGTCACTTCAGAAAAGAGGGGGGTACTGGTTTCACCAAAAATGAACTCTCCTCTTTCCCCCCCTCCCTTTCAGACTTCAGACTAAAGGGTGAAAAAGGTGGCTTTGTAGAGTTCACAAAGCCAGGTCCTTACCTACTTCGAATCTCTTGGGAAAGACTCAAGTATACTACACTGCTCCTCTTCCATTAATGTCAAGAGGAGAACTGCGAAAGCAGCCTGAAATTTCTCCGCTTCTAGGAAGGGAATGTGATCAAAGAGTGGCAAGAAAGGGCATCGGGATAAATGGGTCTGGTTAGGGTAGATTCCTATCCGGGAAAATGACTTCCAGGCAGTTCATATGGTTGGCCGGTTGTAACGAAGATGGAAATGATCCCAGGCCTCCTCCATCCTCTGCTTCACCCACAAGTTCCCTTAGAGAGGAGAGGGTCCGGAGGAACCATTCCCAAGGCTCCCAAAAGTTGAGCTGGTCAGGGGGTAAGGAAGTGAGGCCGACAGCGGAGCGAGAAGGCGGACCGGGGACCAGGTGAGGCTGGCGCTGGGTGGTGGGAGGACGAGGATGGATGCAGGATGAGGTGTGGGGCCAGGGTGCCGGGCGTGGTTCAGGCTCACCCGCATTCTGCAGTGTCTCGATGTTCTGAGGTCTGGTCGCCTGCTCTGCCACCATCTGTACGAACCGGGTCCGGGCATTCTGGTACATCTCGAACACTGGGGAGAGAGGCAAGGTGGAGCAATCGGCCCCCCCGGCGCCATCGCCATCCCGTCGGGGCGCCTGCCCACAGCTCCCTACCTTGCAGCACCTGGCGCTGGCTCATAGCGCCGCGCTTGGGGTCCACTCTCCGCGACCCCTTGGCCTCCGGCGGGACTGGTCTGTGTACCCGCGCTCCGGGGCAACCGACCGGAACCGGAACGCAGCCGTCCCTTGGCAACGGTAGGGCCCGGGCGTGACGTCACAACCATGATAGAAGGACGGCAGAGGGAAGCCCTGGTACCCGGGGACTCACGTCGCGCTCCGTCTGCAGTCACTTCCCTGCTGACTGGGTACGGGGCGCAGGCGTCCGCCTAGAGGACGCTGTCAGCACCGACGTTCCGAGAGCGGCAGGGTCCCCTACTGCACCCCGGGCCGGGAGCTGGGGGATGGCCTCTCCGGGACCTAATGTCGGTTCCGATAGGTACAAGTCATCGGATCAATACGACAGTGGCAGCACAACCTCAAGTTACTCTGTGTTCCTCCTCTTGGCTCTCTTACCTACCTGACATTTCTTATTTCCGAATTCCTGAAGGGTCACAGCAACTGTGTGCATACACTAAATTACAATATATTAACAGCAATAAGGACACCTAGAAAGTCTATGGAAAACAGAGAAGGGGGAAAATGATAAATATCCTATCTTGCAGGTTTTCTAATTACTACCAAGTTTGCTGTCTCCTTATTTCAGTATGATTTTTAAAAAGAATTTTTTTTTTCAATTCTGGCGTCATTTTGCAGCTGAGTGACACTTCCAAAAGAATCGTTACCTGGAAAGACTACCTTACATAAGCTGAGTTCCTCGGCCTTTCTTTTTACCATCATTAGTTCTAGCTACTCCTTGAAAATTCTGCCCCAAATGTTTCAGTGACAGGTGTCACTTTAAATATTTCTCTCTTTCTCTCTCTGAAACTACCATTTCACCAGGTGTCAAGTGGGCAGCGAGCCACAGCTGCTGCCTAATGGTGGCAGACCGGAAATCCTTGATGTCTTCTCCTCACCAGGAGGAAGCACACACCAATCTGGTTTCGCATTTGGAATCTTCCACAGTCACTTTTAAAATCTCGTCTGAAGGAGTCTTGGTATCCTGTGGAATTCCCAGCGGGTTGGGAAATGGACTACCTACCTGAGAAAGAAAGAAGTGTGTGGAGTCTTCCGCTTCACACTCCAGGGCAGGTACAAGCCTTCGCTTCTTCCAGTTCAGAAGGCAGCCACACCATCCTTCCCCCTTAACTCTAAAGACTAAGTTCCACAGTGGTCTTCTACATTCTTCCCAACAGGGCCTTTAAGGTAGAAGGGTCTGTTCCCGTGGAGATGTGGAGGAAACCCTGAGTGAATAATTCAAATTGCTAGTGAAATGTCCTAGTTTCATTTTTTCAGTTCCCTGTTGCATTTTGAAGAATAAAAATCCCTTAAAACTAAAAGGCTTCAGTCTTTAAACAATTCAGATTCCTAAATTGCCTCGCCTTCCACTTTTAGTACGTGCTTTGCTATGTATTTTCTACCTTAACATGGTTAAGAGCTCATTAACCTACGTATGGGATGCTATGCAGTTTGAAAAATTAACCAGAAAGGGTGCTTTAAACTAGGAAGCTTGTGTATGTCATGAACAATGCCCATGAATAGAATTTATTGTCCTAATGAAACACAGTATAGGATGCCTATTTCATATCTGAAGTTAGATGTATTGATGAAGTTTCATCTTTTTTATCTAGTATTTTCCTTAACGTCATTAAAGTTCAGTGAAGAAATGTAACATAATGATCTAGTATACCCACAAGTGGAACTGTTGGTAATTTAAATATCAAATATAATGAAGAGATTACTCTAATTAAAAAGAAAGCCACTCTATTTTTCTGACCCATTTTCAAGTTACTAACTTTAAAACAAAATGCTTCTCTGATTTACATAGTTAAATGAATGTCCCATGATCACATATAACCCTTTAGACTATTGGTAAAGAACTACTCAAAATGTTACAAATTAAGGTTCTTATTCTTAAAGCACCAGCTGCATTTATAGGTATATCATGTGCTTGTCAAATAAAATTATGCATTTGATTGGGAATGAAATAGTAACTTGAAAACTATTTCAATAAAGTTTGGAAGTTTTTGCCTTCTTTTGGAAAAAGCTAATTATACAATTTCAAAATCATTATCCAGTTATTTATAAAAATGAGACTTAAAACCAGTTTTAAAATCTTGTTTCGTTTCTCTTTACAAATCTCCTCTGAGAATCCACAAAAATCTCACTGTTGTGGGACTGTATGCTACTCAAGCATAAAGCTTTGCTAATTTTAACACGTCTGCTTTCCAGTTCCTAGCTGAATTTGAAAAGGTAAAGTCCTCTTTATACTAATCATATACTAATTCCACCTTTTTAGAAACCTGTTGAGGTCTCTGAAGTGTCCAGCTATTCCTCTATTAAGACTAACACATACAAAATCACTATGTGTGTCAGAGACTCTGCTCTTGAGAGAATGTGCCTGTCTTCCAGGGCATAAAGTCTAGTAAGAGAAATTAATTCATTCTTCATATAATGCAATCTCTATTAATCCAACAGTGTATGCCTATCACTGATTTCAGGTGTAAAGTCACTCCAAATACTGTGTTTTGAGAGCAAAGATGAGAGGGTTTGAGTAATGTAGGGAATGGCAAACTATCTGGAACATCTAAATAAGGAAAAACTTCTTGTTAACAGGTTATTAAACTTGTTAGCAGAATATTATCTGTTCTATATAGATATAAAATCTTTTCAATTCAAACATGTTAGCATTTTTCAAAGGTATTCAATTAGTAATTGAATATCATTTGTCAACTTGTGAGACTTCAACAATCCTTTTTGCCAACATCAAGTTTAAAGTCACTGAAGTAGCTTCATATTTCCACACTTTAAGATAGCAGTGCTGTATTTTCCAGAGCCAACTCGGTGGGCTCAGATGTTATTTATAATGAAGAAAGCAAACAGACTACTTGGGTTAAGGTACAACCCTTGTTTGAAGCATAAGCATCAGGTCTGAGCTGACCACCCAGTTATACCAGCAAATTTGCCAGCAGAGCAAAAGAGCCATGGATACTTCCCTATGAATCGGAAGACTGACATTTCTATTCAAGTGTTGTGGTTGTGTCTTACTTGTATTTGCCTTTTGCTTCTCAACTCTTTTTACAGTCGGCCTCCTATGTCTTAAGGCTGTGTTGCTTTTCAGGCCAGCACAGTGTCAAGATGACAGTGACTATCCCACAGACCTAGATACACCTAGACATGGCTTCTCTGGAAGTGTCTCAGGGGATGCAGACGCCCCCAAAAAGCTATGGTCAGGGCAATGACTTCATTTCCCCCACCCCACCCCAAAACAGCAAGGAGCACAGTGGTGATTACTAAAAATCTAGGGTTTAAAAGTAGGAGTCAAACAGTGTAATATGTCTCACGCTGTAACATACAGAGCAAAAACAAATTATTGCTGCGTCGTGTGCGCATGTATGCATCTTACTTACACAAGCCTTCTTAATTAAAAGTTGCTCCAAAGCCAGCATGACTACCAAGAAAATTCTGAGCGCTTTGCATTTAAGATTATCCACCACCATCTCGAGAATCCCTAAGTCTCACAAATTTTATTGTTGGGCTTTTCTTAGAAATCATGTGGGGTTGGCGCTCCCGTGCTTAAAAATTCCTAATATTATTATTAATTACTGTACAAAACACAAGAGACGATACTGGAAGATGCTCCGCTAGAGACGACCCCGGCGTCAAGGACGAGCACACGCACGGCTCAGGTGCTAGTCCCCCAGGTTAGGCAGTGGTCCAGACCCGAGAGGTGGGGTCCGCTGGTGGATCATTCTATGCCCCCGGTGTGCTTGGATCACCGAAACGAGGGGCCTGCCCCCGACAGGCCACGGCGTGCCGCGCTGGGCCGAGAGCAAGGCCCCGGCCTCCTTATCCCGAAACTTTAGCCCGAAGTTTCTCCAGCTTCCAGGAGCATCTTCGGAACCTCAGGTCCAGGAGAGAGCAGCAGCGTGGGGACTAGGGGCAAAATCGGTGAGACAACCCTGAGGCTACGGGGACGGGGACGCGCGGGCAGCAGGGCGAGGAGCGCGCGGGGCCCGAGAGGGGAGGGCGCGCGCCAGCGGAGTGCGGAAGCGCCTCGCCGCGCACCCGGCCTCGCCCCGCGGCCTCGAGGCCCGGCTCCCCACTCTGCCCTCCGGCGGCGCTCGGGCCTGGGAGCCGGCGGGGCTGAACTAGGCAAGGCCTCCCTCCTTCCGCCAGGGCTCGGCGGCCCGGCCTCCCGCGCAGGAGTCACCCCTCGAGCCTCCCCGCGGCGCGCCCGGCAAGAGCGCGGCCACGACGCGGGCCAGGCCTCCGCCGAGCCAGCCCGGAGCCCAGCGGCCAGGCTGCAGCCCGGGCGCAGCCGAGAGACGCCCCGCGGCGGCTAGGCTGGGCTTGCCGGGCCGGCCTCCTCCCGGACGCTCCCGAGCAGCGCGGGGAGAGTGGGGAAGGGCTCCGGAACAGGACTGTGTGAGAACCCTGCGAGGTCCCCCAACAGCCAGCTCCCTTAGACCCCGGGCGATCGTGGGGTCCCAGAGGCTGGGATAGAACGCGGCAGCTTATTTAGGGGAAAGGCGGAGGAGAGGGGTGGCGGAGCAGCTGCACCTCACTGCGCATGTGCGAGGTTTCCCAAAAAAAAAAAAATTTTTTTTTAACTTTTGCGGTTCTGAGTAGTCCCAAGCCAAAATGTCTTGTGCAGTGATTATTTCAGAAACTAATTAGCTATGTGCACTGACTCCTGAAAGTCACTGCAAAAGTACAGAAAAGGTTTGCGAGGTTTCTGAAACCTTTGAAGTAAAAATAGCGTCACTTGTTTATCAACTCTTCAGGTCCGTTCCTCTAAGAGAAATGGTCAGAGCGGACAGTGAACACCGCTGAAAAGCAGAGTGAGTTAAAGGACCCCTGGAGCACTACATATTATTCCTACAGAGGACATGCTTGCGCTATCATGAATTATTGTTTCAGAAGATGAATATTCTAAACTGAATTATTTAAATTTACTTCCTATTCCACTATTAACCCATATTTAATTTTATACTGAAGAGCAACGTTCTTATACAAATAACACAAAAGATAGTTCACATGAAGAAAATATGATTACCTTTCCCATTGATGAGAAAAATGTAGTCTTAACTGTAAGGAATGCTTTTCTGTTCTGGAAACCTTGTTCTCCGGGTAAAACAATATGGAACTGCTTATCGTTTTATTTACAAAGCAAGGGTAAAAAGTTTCCAAATAATTTCAGCATTTTTATGGACATGTCCCAAAGAGAAACAGCTGATGAATCTTGGTGTTACCAAGGATGTGTAATGCCCAGCGTGGAGAGACTTCATGTAACACAACAGGATAGAAAATATTGGGTTTTTTTTTTTTTTAATGTGGTGCTCCTGTGATGCTACAAATGTAGGGCAGAAGCTCCAGAAGAGTGCCAAGTAACTGGCATCACTGCATCTGGGAAGGATATCCCCAGACACATGGCAGACCAAGATAACAGAGTAAACTTGGTGCTCTAGTTCCGCCTTTAAGTCCAAAAAGACTACATGTACTATGTTAAAATTCTTGAAAATGCGTTTCCCTAAGCCTAGTTTAAAGTTCACCCAGATTACCCAGTGTGAGGTTACTTTATTGCAATGAAAATTTCCTACAAATGTGTTTTCCGAAGTGGTGGAGGCACACTAACAAATGAATTTTTGGATCAGAATGATCATTTGGTAAAAACCAAGCAGGTTCCATTGAATCTGGTAGCCCTTTCTCCTCAGGAGGGAGAAAAAAAAAAGATGAGTTTGAAGAAAACCCAAGTGAAAATACTTTAAGAAAATTGTCACGAGGAGTAGATGGAAACAGCTGGTAAACACATTTCTCAAGCTTCCCCGACTGAGTTCTTCAGTTACAGTGGGGAACAAACTGTAATGAATCATGTTCAAAGCAAAAATCACTCCTCCCATGAGCTAATTACTGATAACACTAATTTGTCTGATTCCTGAACAGTTAAAAGTGTATCACTGCATCTTCCCATCGTCACACATTCCTGGACGGTTGGGAAGTGTGCTTGCTGAACATAGGAGTTTTGTTAAGAAAGCTGGAAGGAAGTCAAAATCTAAGTGGCAAGAGTCTATAGAAACGTAACTGCTCCAGTTTTTTCTTTCTTTTTCTGAGAGTCGTTTGTACATGCATGATGGAAATGGCATGGTTTGTCAGACCTAATTGGTTTTTGAGTTCTCATACAAATTCTACAGCCTTAAGGGTGTAACCTCAAGAGCAGCAGTGTTCCAGGTTTTCAGTTTAAATAAAACAATAAAATCCATCATTATTCAAGTCAAAAGCAAGAATTCACATGAATATGAAAGTACTTTGATCTTATCCTTCGGTTCACTGAAGGAGCCAGTTGTAATGAAAAAAGGGAGATAATCTGTCTTAAGTTGGCCAAAGGAAGTTGTTGGCACTTTCCTTTCTTGAAAGAAGGTAGGAAGAAACGTCCCCCCAAGCCTCGCCCTCCTGTTTTTAAGGCGCTAGCAGAGTGGCTGGTGAAATACAGGGTCAGGCTGCCTCTAGGAACCAGGGGGGCGATGCTTCTTTTTGGAAGTAAACTATCTTAATGACGCTTATTTTTGGAAGTAAACTATTTTAATGAACTTGACATTTTGTAAAGCTTGAATGGGAACTACTTTTAATAGCATTTCTATAAGTCATTTTAATATATTTTACCATTGTGTGTGATAAAGACATTGTAAGCATTTATTAGTATAACTTAACGTTTATTGTATAGATATTTCAAAGTGCCCAGTCTTAGTAGAAATTCAGTACTAGCTCTTTGAGCATTCTCATAAACTGTAGAGACAGTTGGTGAGTGTCCTATCTATGTTACTTGAAAGTATGAAAAGCAATTTAAAAATCCCATTCATGGCCAATTTTACTTAAGCAAAATTCAGACATTTTGGGTGAGAAAGGAACAATGTTACAAGTCTTACCTTACAGAGTATCTCAGAATCCAGAAACATTTGTCAGATGTTTTAAAATACAACCCACCACATTTGAAATATAATTAAGTTAAAATATGTGTAGATGAGGGTGTCTGGTTAATGCCACTAACTTGGAAAGATGCTTAACTTTTCATTGAATCCACTAAACACAGTCAAGATTGTGCTCTAACACTAAGTTTTTGTTTTCTACTAAGGGTAGTTTAGTTCCTCTACAAATCCAACAAATATCTGTTGAGTTATAAAAAGGATTTTGGAGCATACAAAGGTAAATAAGACAGGTGCTTGTCTCCCTCCCCCCTCCCAACTCTGAATTTAGAAATGTCAGCTCATTTGCGACTTAGGTGAAATTTCAAATCACAAAACCACTCAGCTAAATGTAATAGATACTTAAGGCCAGGGCAAGCTCTACTATATGTGTGTGTGTGTGTGTGTGTGTGTGTGTGTGTGTGTGTGTGTGTGTGTGTGTATGTGTGTATGTATGTATGTATGTATGTATAAAGAAATCTGGCAGTGTGCATTTGTATAATAGTAGTTAAATAAAACACTTAGCAGGATACTTTAAAGACTTTTCCTCAGTAATACCTGTGTGAAACACTTTTTTTGTTTTCAAAAGTTAGTATCCTAGAAACACATCCACGCACACACACACGTGGGAGGGGGTGATACTTCTTGTCAATCGCTGTTTGCAACTCCTCTGTCTACACCGACTAAAGCTGCTGTGGGTCCTCAAATGAAATCGAGTGGAGGTGAGGTCCTCTATCCACTTAATAACAGGAACCAAGAATCTGCCTACAACGTTTGAGCCAACGCAAGTGATTAAATATTCGTGGTACACAAAGAGGGAAAACCAGAGGTGTGTTTATCCGTGTGGAAAAGCCACCCTTAACCAAGAGCAAATACAGTGAGCTCTTCTTTGTGTTCATGTTGCTAGAAAGGTAGTGACCATCTTGGTGTCGCTTTCTTTGACACCAACCTTGTTCCAATTAACTGGCCTTTGTAAAGGGGTTTTGACTTAAGTCGGAGAAGAGGGCACCTATAGCTTGTGCTCGGGAAAATGCTCGCAACTCGAAGGTGTGGGTTCCGCTCTGCACTGCAGTGTGCGCCGGCAGCCGCCCCCATTGTCTGCCGTGGGGGCAGGGCGAAGCCCCGACTCTGGCTTTCGAGCCCAGCCCAGGAGGCTACGGGAGAATGAGGTCGCGGGTGGGGAAGAGAGCTGTCACCAAAAGCCACCCCTAGATCCAAATGCTCAGTCCTGAGGCTTCCGAGGAGGCGGCGGTCCCCGAGCCTGCGGCGACGGTCCGGGCTGCGAATCGCCGTCGTGTGGTTGCTACTGGCAACCGAGCCTCCGCCGAGCGCGCAGCCCGCAGACGCCCAAGGAAGGTGGCGAGGGAAGCGGCTACGGCGCCCACAGGACGGTAGCCCCAGCCAGCTCTCCGAGGCCCTCCGCCCCCACGAGCGCAGCTGTGCTCGGCCAGGAGCCGGAGGCTTCTGGCTCGGCGGCGGCGCAGCCCTGCAAGCCTCAAAGTCACGTTGTGAAAGCAACATGGCAGGCCGGACTCGAAGCCCGGCGGCCTCTTAAAGTCAGCGGATCGCCCAGCGCCCGCCCCGGTGTCCGCGCCTTCTGTTGGTGGCTGCCCGCAGCCAAGCCCCGCCAGGCTCCGGGTGGCGCGCGGGTCGGCCTTTGTTCTCCGCTGGGTGGCCGACTCTCGCCGTGGGGGTCTGAATGTCGACCCCCGAGGCGCCGCCACGGGGGAGGGAGTGGGAGAACGGCTGCTTGCACCTAGGGCTGTGACTCCCGATCTCGTCACCCCGGGCCTCCACTCATTGGGTTGCCTCTTTTCCCGCAGGGCTGGGTCGCATTTTCCCTTCTCACGCCTCGGAGGTGTGAAGAGGGAGAGCGGGGAGGAGAAATGGCAGGGCCCACGACACCTTCCTACAAACGGAGAAATAAGATCTTCCGTGCTGAGCAGAGGACAGTGCTGGGTACAAAGGTCCGAGGGGAGGTTTCCCCCCACCCCCAGGCCAGGCAGGGCCTTGCAGTGGCCAAAGAGGAAAGCTGGAGGGAGGATTTGCATTCGCTAAAACGGACGGGGGTGTGGATTTTATTTTTCAGAGCAGAGCCACGTGGGCGAGCCAGTTGTGACGTTCCACACAGCGTGCTACAGAAATGCCCAACTCCGTCACCAAATGGCGGTTCCTGCTGCACTGAGAGGGGATTGGCCAGCCCGCGTCGCCCGTGGCAGGCCACTTTCACTTCTCTGCGGTCACAGAAGCGCTGGCGCCTTCCCGTCCCGGCGTCCCCGCGCTCCCCACGACCCACTTAGGGGAGGGTCCCCCGTTGGGCGATCCTTCGCCCCGCACCACGCTGCCCTCCCATCCGGGCGCCCACCCGGGAGACTGGCGCGCTCCGAGACAGCGGGCTCTCCTCCTCCCTCCGGGTCACCAGCGGGGACCTCGGCAGCTTCGCGCTTGCCGGGAGCTCTGCTTCCAACCATCCACCAAAACCCAGACTGCAAGCTGCAAGGACAGCTCCTTGGTGAAGGGGAAAGGGCGCTGGGACAGAAGCGAGCAGAGAGGAGGGGGACAAAGAGGCAATTAGCATGCAACCTCGGGTTAAAGGCCGCGATCACGCGGGACTCGGCTCCGCGGCTCGGCCTCGCGCCTCGGTGACCGCGCGCTGCTGAAAGTGGACGGCCTCGGAGAAGGAGCCGTGTCCGGAGGCTGCAGCCCGGCAGTAGCCGCCTGTCGCCCCCGGGCTCCGCTTCTGCAATCCTGCAGAGTCCATCGGCCTCCGGGGCCCGGTGGGGCCTGACAACCCCGCTTTTAAATTTGGCGGGAGCGGCGGCCGCGGAGGCGAGGGCGGCGCGAGGCGAGCGGCGCACGCGCAAAATGGCCTCCCGGTTCCTCGCGGCCTGTGCTCGCGCGGGGAGAGGCGGAGCGCGCGGCGCGGCTCGGACCTGGAGCGCGTGCTGCTGCTCACGGGTAATACTAAGAGGAGGACGAGGACGCTTTCTCCTAACCTGCTCCACCAGGAAGGCAGCTCTGCCGTCCAAGCCAGGTTATTTCCTCAGGTGTCCCGCTCCTTCCCACCCCGCACTGGAAATTTTTATTATTATTATTAAACAGGTGCGCCAACCCAGACAATCACCCTGGTCACCGGCTTTATTTTCCCCAACTGTTGGCCTTTGTTGAAATATCTTCCCTGGTTTCTGGGTCGTTTAGACGGAAGATTCAATCAGCAGCACTCAATTTTTGACGCGTTCCCCTCTTACCGTGGTCCAAAGCTTTCTAAGTCAAGTCGCTCCTGTCACCTTGGGTTCTAGCTGATATGGGACAGACTTGGAGAGCTTCCAACCTGCCTGAACCTTGAAATCACGTACATTTTGAAGTTGGGGTTTTATGAGGACCCAAAATTGATAGCAAGCAGGGATATTTTTATTGACATGTAGGTGACCAAGGGCACGCCAGCTTTTTTTTTTTTTTAAGTTTTTCTGATAATCTCCGGAAGTACTATTTTTATGGCGAGAGTCAGAGAAAACGTAATTCCACTCAAGTTTTTATTGAGTGCTTTACTATTCCTTCAAAGGGCTCAATGAGATTTCGGGATGAGTTTTCCACTTGAACATTTCAGAAAACCTGTAAGGTCCCTGGAATGGTAAGTGACTTCTGGCGGCGTCGTCTTGGTGAAGGCGGTTATAGTGAGGTTCTTCGTGTGACAAAGACCTCCAGAAATTACATACTAAGAAAAAGAAACTGATGCAAATAAAGGAAATCCGTTTAAGGAACCAAAAGAAAAAAAAGTTTTAAAAATTAACTGCGGAAACAGGAAACACTAGACTGTGTAAACATTTTTCTGAGACTTTCATAATCAAAGCTGGGTGATCTTGAGATTTGCAGGGCGATTCTCTGGTTCAAGGGTTCCATGGGACTGTTTCTCAAGCCATGTTTACTGGCTGGAATGTGTGATAACTTGTTTCTCTTCCTTGTCCCATTTGAATTCACGGGGTATTTTTTGGAGGAGGGCTGTAGTTTCAGAAGTCGGGATTTTTTTTTTTTAGGTCGTTTTGGAAACAGCCACCTGTTGTACTGTTCTTTTCATATAGTAAGAGACTTCCTTAAGAGGTATATATATATGTATCTAACTCAAGGGCTTTAAATTAGAGTAGGCGGTCTGTGCTCCCATTTTTTTAGGTGTCTTAAAGGGATATGCAATTTTTGAGGTTTTTGTGTGGTGTTAGAAAATGTACTGATCTAACATGATGGAAGTCCTGCCATTTTAAATGTAATTTGATTAAGAGCCTTTTTTGTTAGTTTCAATCTCTCATGTAAGCATCATCAGAACTTCTGTCATTCCTGGTGCGATGGGAGGAAAGGTGTATACTAAACCTTTAGAGTACTAAGAGAAAAGTAAAACAACTTCCTTCACCCCAGGATGCTGAGTTCCTGATGCAGAGTGCTTCTGAATCCTATTCCATCTAAACGCTATAGAGTACATAAAAAGATCATACATCTTCATTTCTTGCTGATCAGTACAAGTAGTGAGTAGTTCATGGGAGTACTTAAGTTCCTGTTAAAGGCTTCAGAAAAAAAAAAACAACTTGTTTTTGATAGGCCCACACAAACATTACAGTGTAATGAAAGACATCATTGGTAGTTTAATTTCAAACCTTGGGGAAATAGGAAAAGATGAAGGAAAGGTCCTAGCAGTTTGCTCTTGTGTTTTACTTCCTGAGAAACTACCGTCTGAACAGGCGCCTATGGAAACGAAGCAATGTGCTTAGTCAACTGAAGGGCAACCCTTTTCTACTCTTTTCTACTCTGAAATTAACGGCGGCCAACAATTTAGGAGGTAAAAAGTACTTGGAAAGTGTTATGCATGTGTAAAGCAAGATAAATCACTATTTACACAACAGCAGCAGGGCCCCATTTCTCTTTCTACCTTTAAGCTAAGTATCTGTGGAATCAATTTAGGCATTTTCTGTAGACCACTTGGTTAACTTTGTATTCCAGGATTCTAGAATACACGGGATTAAAAGTCAAACTTTAAAATCAACTTTTCATGTACCATGTACCCTAATTTGGTAAATTACAAAGTTAGGAGATTCAATTCTTAAGGTGAAGGTTTTTAAAGTGGTAACTTGGCAAAGGTTTTAAATCTCAATGGTAAGAGCAATAATGACTAGTCATTTAAGAAGCAAACCACAATTCATCTTTCTGTTGTTTTATTAAAAGACAATTTTTGACTGAAATATCTTTTAAGCTTAAGCAATTTTCAAATTGAGTAAGGGTAAAAAGCCTCTTCCCAGATACAATAAATGGAAGTGTTTTCAAGTATGGTGACACACTGCTGTGTAAGCCTTAAGTGCCTCTGACATTTTAACAAGCAGTTTCAGAAATAAGTCCATCATAGAGGGTGAGATGTCTTCTGTCCTGGATAATATCATGAAAATCTTGAGAAAAGCCTAGAAAAATGAGTTAAATTCACCAAAAATTGGCAAACATTGGTAACTTTTGCTTCAAAAATTGTAAATAAACAGATACATCATTCATCGGGCTTTCAAGCAATATACAACAAAGCATTGACTTAGCAACATCATTTGACAACAACAATGTATTCTCCTTAGGCTTTAGCTCTTGTAATCCACTACAGGGTTCCCAAAACTTACGCACATTGTGCTTTTCATAGCAATTTTTTCATAAAAGATCATAGCTATTTTCTAAATGAATATCTTTTATTATTGAATTTTCCAATTAAAAATGAAATTTAATTTTACATCTATAATTAGAAACAACACACACAATAGGACTATACAAATTTAGGTCAAAATAAAAATATATGTATTTTGTGGCTTCATAAAACATCATTTACTGAATCTTTAAAGAAAGCAGAAGTAACAGCAATATATGTAAAAGTAATGACTTAATGGCTATAAGCAAGACAAAGCAATAGAATTGTGCTTCTTTCGCAGACTGGAGACAATGAAATGCTTAGCTACAATTTCCCACACAAACATGAAACAATATTCATACAGAATAAACATCCTCACAAACAACCGATAGATGATGAACACACACTAAGTTCGACCAAAGCAAAACAGAAGAATTGGTAGGGTCATTCATATTTTAAATTCAACATGTTTGCTCTATTTAAAAATACCTGTAGAAACTCATAATAAATTGCTTCTATTTCCAGACAATACAGAAAAGGCAGATTCCTTTAACTATGAAAACAACTCTTAAATTTGAAATTATTATTATGCCACATACACTAAAATCATTGCAGATAAAATGCTTTCCTTCAGCAATTAGCTCGTTGACTTAAAAATGTATTTTAGAATTCCAGTGATAATAGTATTTAAAAACACAATTCTATTTTAAAACACTATTTCCATTTGCCTTGATTAAAATTTTTCTTTACTGCAACATTAATTTTGAAAGTATTATTGGAGAAAAGCCAGAACTATGATAATCTGCCATTTGCTTCTAAGTGGAAAAGAATTTGAAACTAGTCATCAGCATTAAAACAAATTCTGTGCTGGTGATAAGTAAGCCTCAACATAGGGTGCACTATAGATACTGCAAAGGTCGAACCAGTTTGGAGAATTTTAACAGCTGTTTTTGAATGCATGAAACACAATATTTTTTATAGTATTTATAAATATATCATACAATACTGTTTCCTGTTATGTCATATACCAATATGGCATTGTACAACAAGCATAATGCCATCTGATTCTTACAAAAGCGAATCATTTAAACAAGTCAGTAAAATAAACGGTAGTACCCGCTTTTTAGGCATACAGATTGTAAAACTGAAGTTTCCTTTGATCATTTGCGTAGCAACAGAGAAGTAAAAATCAAACAGGAATTAAAATGGCTAAATATGCAAGAAATTGTTATTCACAGTGACATGGCTACATAGAATGCATTATTCTATGCTTATTCTTTCCATTTGTTGAATTTCAAGATAAAAAGCACTTGTTTTCTACAGGTTCACAAAACAGCATAATAACAAGAACAATCAAAGAGAATGTAATGTAGGCATTAGTTGGGATTAACAAACTATGGCCCAATGTTTCTACCTACTGCAGAACATTTCCAAATCCAAACAACAGCACAGAAACCATTTCACATCTTTCCTAACAGAAAATCTTGCCTTCCTTCTCAAAACCCAATTCTTTACAGAAAGAATCTTTCTTTTCAATTAACATCCATATGATGTATCACATCTAGTCCATCTCTTATGGCCAAATTTAATGTCACTACAAAAGAAAGCAAACTGGACAATAGTCACATGTATTAGCATCTATAAAGCTGTAATGGATGAAGGTATCTAAATCAGGGGCTGAAAAATCTTTTCCTTAACAGTCTCAGGATTCAACCAGATGAAGTTGCTGATGACCCATTTATTGATGATTTTCGAGGTCTACTGGCAAAGGAAGATTGGTGATTACCACTGGGGCTGTTGCTGGTTCCATTCATGGTACTGGAAATGTGAGGGAACTGTGGGTGAGGAGACTGCACTGGAGTACTGGGGCTAGGCAAACAAGAAGAGGTGGAGGGAATACCTCCAGCTGGGCTGCTGGCCTTGTCACTCCCAGAGTCACTTTCCAGCTCCCCAGCATTGGTCAGTCCATCTCTCTGGTGACTCATCTTCATTCTTTTACAAGTTGGTCGAACTCTGTATTTCAAAGGAAGTGGGCCATTCTACAAAGTTAAAAGGAAAAAGAACTATCACTCTCAATTCTTTACATGAATTTGGCCAACATGAGCTAAGGGTAGAGAGCTACTTACTCTTCTCCAGGTATAAATATAGGCAATGTCCATTAGTGTGTAGTAATCCTTTAAAGGTTCCTCTTCATACATGACATCAATCTATTGAAGCATATTTCAGGTATTCAGTGACAAAAAGACAAACTCTAAATATAATCCAAAATGTTTTTAAAAGCATCTTTACCAGCTATTTCAAGAGATATCTTTTTTTTTATTTGTTTGTTTTTTGTTTTTCGAGACATGGTTTCATTGTAGTTTTAGAGCCTGTCCTGGAACTAGCTCTTGTAGACCAGGCTGGCCTCGAATTCACAGAAATCCGCCTGCAACTTTGCCACCAAATTTAAGGTTTCTTTGTATTGCTTTTTAAGGTGCAGAACCAAGAATTAAAAAATGTAAGAATCTCCATGAACTACAGGAGGTGGTACCTGGAAAGTGTTAGGTATGTCCATTTTACTCCTGAGAAACTTCCTCAAGTGCATCACGGTCATCGCTGCTGGGCATCGTAAGTATCTTTTATCATTCACCTAGAAACACATTTACAAAAATAATTTTCTCCCAATTCCTAACCTTCAGGTAAAAAGAAAGTTTGAATTGCCTAAATATGATAAAAGATACTAATATCCACATCAAAATGCAACAAAACTCTCATCTAGATATAATTTGAATTTACTATTAAAAATACTAAATCAACAAATTTCTAAGACTATTTGGCCATTTAACAGCATCACATGACTCCAGACTATTGTAAAGGACAACATAAAATGGAGAGCTGAAGGCCCGTGTGTTTTGTAATGTGGACATACCTCCTCCTTAGACTTCTCTTTGTTTACCTTCCGATCTGACCTAAGAGACAGACAATGACTGGTGAGACAAAGTATCTACAAATTGCATTACCATGGAGCACATTGCCTGGAGAACTTACCTGTTCTGATCAAAGAACTCAATGGACAAGCTGATTATCTCATCATCAGTTATAATTCGCTTATCCTCATCTGCAACTTCTCCTCTGTCTTCATTAGAGCCATTGGAAGCTATAAAGACATTTTGAAATCTGATTTTTAAAAAACTGAGTATTTTGTATATAAGAGGATAGAAGGGATAATTTTGAGTAGACACAATAAATTATTAATACATTTTCCTCCCCAAATAAAATATCTTTTGTCCCGCCAAAGTTTACCATCAGCTGAAGGATGAGCTGCATAAAAATCCCTTCTTCTCTTCATTTCATCTGAAAGGCGTGGGAAGGGGAAATATAGAAATTTGGCACAACAGGTAAAACCAACATTTTTTTTTAAATTCATTTAATCAAGTTACTCACTTTTAAAAAGCCCTGGAACTAGTTTGTATACAATATCTTGAAGAGTTTTATCTGACCTGAAAAAGAGTAAGAATCAATTAATATGGCAAAATTAGAAATGTTCTTAAGTTTTTGGTATTTTTGTGTTGTGGTTATTTTATTGATTGTGATAGAGTACAAAAGGACACTGGTAAGGGAGCAGTGAGGGTACTGTAGTAGTTCTTCACACCCACTGAGTCAAAGGAAGCGGCCTGTCATGTAACTAAAGACACAGAAAGGAATATGGGAACATTGGAAAATTATTCTTGTCCATCATTAAATCAATAAAGCAATGCACAAAACAGGGAAACTAGTTTTAAAGGACAGAAAAGACACCTTAAAACACTGGAATAATACTGAGCTTTGTCTAAACACAGTCTTCATTAAGATGGCAAGAAATTAAAGTCCTATCCCCCAGAAAGCACACATATCAGATTAAGACTCAAGAATAAATTTCCTTCAAAGCAAAAACAGGGATCCCTTCCCTGCTTGTGAATTATGCAATTCCAGTAACCATTACCACCAAGAAATGTCAGCATTTTCCTACCTTATATTCAGTAGTGGTCTAGTTTTGTGAACTTGGACATCACAGATAGGACAATATTTGCTGGTCTCCAAGTAACGCACAATACATGTTTTACAGACTAGAAAGAGGAACATAGAAAATTTCTTTGTAAATGTGGAAAGTAAAGGTTCAAGCATTAATAGTATCAGAACTGAAAATTCAAGGATGGGAAATGACAAAGGTATTTCTCAAAGTAAAAAAGTGAAACCAATGAATACCCTGAACACTACATACTGCCTAATTGTAACAAAACCAGCAACAAATCACTACATGTAAGAGAAAGTAAACCCCACAGCTGTGTGCTAACATTTCCAAGGAATGTGGGAATGTTGCTAGCTTATCAGCCAGAATGGGCTGTGAACTATACAGCCACAAGAAGGCTAACGTGTACTTACAGGAATGTAGACATTCTATTATAGTAGTGGCATCAATGAAGTACCCTCCACAAAGTACACACATTAGGTGGGGATTTAGCTCAGTGATCTTGATTCTGGTTGTTCGATGCATTTCTGCTTGATAAAAGATCCTGCAAGACACAAAAATATTGACTATAATTCAAAAAGAGGTTCAAGATGATCTCCACAACTCTTAAGTAACTGTATACCCTAAAACAGTTTTCATAAAATTTGTAGTTCATAAAATTTGTTTAACACTGTACAGCTGGACTCTCCCCAAACGTTTTCCACAGAAGGAATTTACTAATGAGATCAGAATAACCTCCACCAAAATTGTGTAAAAGGATCCAACTAAATTTACTTCTGGCCTCTCAGGTCATTCATTCCAGGAGCGAGATGAAAAGGTCTGGGATGGGGGCTGTGAGCTGGGTGGATTCAGGTCTTTTTCTTCCATCTGTCCTCCAACTCAGACACCATGCGACTCTTCAGACACCATGCAGTCCCAGCAGATATTTACAAGTTACTAGGGCTTGATCTAAGTCTCCGAATTTACTGTGGAATTTCCTACAGGTCCTCCAGTCAAAAACTTCGGGATTCTTCGGATGGCTCAAACAACCAGAACCTGGCAGGGCTCAGACCCCACAAAAAGAAAGCACTCGGTGCTGCCTCCTGCATCCCTGGCATTTCCGGACTGGGTGCCGAGAACAGAAGCACCTCGTGGGCCTCTCCTGAGGCCTGGGCGCTGCGGACACCAGCGGGATGTGAGGGGCGGATCCCGAGGTGCCCCGGGCTAGGTCTTGCTCCGGATTCGGAACTCGCCTCTGTTGGGGTTTCCATAGCAACTTACACTTACACTTGGCATCCGGCCACCGCTGCAACTCCGCGAGGAGCTGGCCAAGCCAAGCCTCTGCGGGCGTGCGGGGTGGCGGGCGCGGGGGAGGGGCGGGGCTGGGTCGTAGAGTGCGGATCTTCGGGTGACCGCCACCGCAGTCCCAGCCCCAAAGAGAGTGCACCGGTCATTCCAGACACTATCCGGGTCTCTTCCACATGCATTGAGAGGAAAGAGCTACTTTCTTATCTTGCCGTTTTTCTTCTGTCTGTCCTGTTAGCAATCACTTCGTCAGAAATTTCCCTTAGAGATCTTTTGAGAATTGCCAACTGTGCACTTAGCTCCAACCCGACAAGACTCGAGTTGCAGAGACGTTTATTGAACTGAACCTTTAAGGCTCCCTTCTCCAATAAGTCCTCCAGTAGATCAGATGAGCCATGCAAAGTTTTTGGAAGGGCTAAATCCTGAAATCTGTTTTACAAGAAGAGAAGGAGGGACAAGCCTCCGTTTGAATAAACTACCCTGGAGGCAAGAAAAACTACTTTAGTGGGTAGGATAGTGACAGCATGTAAAGAACCATGTGACCAGCCCATTCCCAAAGCTAAGCGCAGAGTAAAGACTGGAAGGAAAAAACAAATGCCATTTTCTCACCTAAGTTCCATACAATACTCACAAGATGAAATGGTAATCCCAACAGATACATTTCAGAAAACTCACAGCTGAGAACTGTCAGCACCATCATACCAGAAAGTAATCAGGGAAGTCAGTTACCCAGTGTACTGCTATGGGATGTAGCTTCAATTACTACCCTTTCATTCACTGCAGACTCCTAACCAAGGCTGACCTTTCTACACCTGGCTGAAATACAGCCTCAAAGCTGTCTATATTGGAAATCTAGAAAATTGCATAATTTGTAGGAAAATGCAATGGGGCTTTAATTTTAAGGAAATTTTAATACAGATGAGGAAAATAACAAGTAGCATACCCCAATGGTTGGGACTAAAAGATGGCCCAAACACAAAGCAAGCTTCTCCATGGAGGTGGCTCAGTGGCAGTCAGTGACTTCAACCAGAGAGCATCTTTATTACTTGTTCAGAATACTGTCAACAAACAGCACCGATCTAAGTAGTAAAGAAGGTGTGAATGGGATCACGTCTCTAAAGAGGAGCAAGATCCAAATGCAACCATACTTGGTGATTAAAGACCCCTGCCGGCTGCTTAAAGGAAACTCTCCTGGTGAGACCACAGGGTCTTTCCTAGAAAGATGGCCAGCGAGGCTGATACTCTGCCTAGGCAAGAAAGCACATCCTACAAAGCGGGCATCACAGGTTCACCACAGGGCCCTGCCTTCTCCCCATGTTACACAAGGCACATTCTATTACCTAAGTACATATACTAACTCAAAGAACACTCAAGCCTCAAGAGAAAGTGGTCACTACGCATCTTGGAACTTTTCAGGCACACGAACTTGACTAAAGGCTCTCAAATTCACCTTAAATTGGAATTCATGCAACTCTCTTACTTCAGTTGAAAATAATCTGGCCCCTTTTCCTATAACCATTCACAGTACTAATCAATTATCACTTTGCTATTGATACAAACCTCAATTCTTCACCATTTTATCTTACTGAATAGTACTGACAACCTAATAAAGACTTTCTGGAATGCTTGGTAAAAACTTAAGAAACAATCGCTTGCACCAGAGAAACTGCCTGTAAGCCAGTAAAAATACAACAAGCATACAACACTGAAAATACTCAATAGTTAAAATATGCCTTTATAGCTTACTCAGTAGGAGCTGTCAGTTTTTAGTTGGAGGCCTAACACCAGTAAGGTCAAAATGACGGAAAACAGAAGCAAGCTCTGACGGTAACAATCAGTTTGATGACTGCAACCTAAGAAATGCAAATGAACTCCATAATCCCTTTGGGGGCTCACTGCTCAAGTGCCAGGAGGGGAAAGTTGGAGGTGACCTGACTCAGGGAGAGAACTTTGCCTCTTAGGATACTTAACATACATCCAAGAACTCAGTGGTAGAGCATTAATGGACTTACCAAATACATCTAAACGCTCACTTGGCTTACAAAACTTTGTATGTGACTATATTTGAGTGTCTACACATGCATACACAACCTTTTACATAGCTTTAAAGTTATTATTACAAGAGTATGATTTGCCCTGGTAGGTAATTTCAAATACTGCACTTTCGTAGGAGATATATGGAAATGAACTGGGTAAATATATATATAATATACACATATATATAAAATTTTACTTAAGAAAAAAATTAACCTGAGAAATTCTGTCACTCGTCTATTTAAGACCCAATGTTACTACATAGTCTCACAACTTGGTTACACACATGCCGTCAACAATTTACATCCTTTAATATCAAGTCTTTACTACGTTTTACAATGCATTTCCAAAGGTTGGGGGGGTCTCCTATAAAAATAGGTTGAGGTAACATCATACATCTGCATTTGGGTAAATATGCCCGAAATTTTGCCTACTTTAAGGGAAGGGGTTAACAGTCAATTCTCTTTCAGATATTGAACCGTGACCACTAAGCCCACTAAATCCTTTTATTGCAATTGGGAATGATCAAAGTCTCTCTCCTTGTTTATTTCCAATTATTAACTGTAAAGCTCTGGGGAAAAGATCGTGCTCCAGTGCTGTCAAGTCCAAATGACTACGTAAACATAAGCAATCAATGTGTTAGTACTCCTTCCCCAAAGCATCCCCTTACATGACCTATGCTGACATTTAGTAAAATCTATAAAACGCAGTGGACCTAAGCCACGAGTCTCTGCGCATCCCACAGAACAGGGCAAAGTTGTAGTGTCTTCGAAGGAAAAGAAGAAAAAGGGGGGGAAAGAAGTGGACAGAGAAAGGGAGCCTTCAGCAAGGCTAACAACCAGTCGCCGTCTTCACGCCAAAACAAAGCTCTAAATTTGAAATGCCCACCTCCTGGAGAGCTCGCCCCAAGTACGTATGGTACCCCTGTCCAAGACTCCCAACAAATAACACCTTGAAAACTTTACCCTTTCCAACACAAACGCACAAGACCTTGGAAACAACTGGGAACCGCCATCTTACCAGCCATCCAATTTCACACAAGTGTCCCTCCAACTTAAGTTAATAACATTTTTGTCCAGGCTCTCCCCAGCCTAACACCCACCTCGTCGGGATCGCTGCCCCCCACAGTACCCGTCCCTATAAAATGGGGGCGTTCCCTGGAGGTTCAAAGACCTCCAGAGCCCTTTCTTCGGAAGAGGAGGGAAGACACTGGACCCAGGCAGCGCCCGATCTCAGGATCCCGTCCCCATTTCAGCAAAGTCTACCTCTCAACAAAGGGCGCAGCGGCCGCGGGAGCCGCGCAGGCTGAAGACACAAGTGCCGCTCTCGGGGACCATGTGCGGCGCGAGGGTGCCGGGGGGCGCTCGGGGGAGCGGGGAACTAAAACGTGGGGCGGCGCGGCGCGGCCGGGCGCGGGCGGCGGCTGGAGCGGCTGGAGCGCGGCCGGGCGGCGCTGGTGCGGGCTGCGGGGCGTCCGGCGCCGCGGGAGGTGGCGGGCGCGCGGGCGCGGGCGCGGGGCGCGGGGCGCGGGCCGGTTGCCCACGCTGTCAGCTCCGCCGCCCCCCCCATGCCGCCCCGACCCCCACCAGTCCCCGGCCACGGCCCGCCGGCGCCTCGCCTCCTACGTACCCGGAAAGAGCGGCCGGCGCGAGGCGATCGGAGCGAGCGGAAAAGACAATGAAAGTTAAAAGTCGTTCAGCAGAAAATGAATGCGAGCCAAGCGGCCATCTTGGAGCGAGCTGCCGCCGCTGCTGTCAATGGGCACCGAGCGCGGCCGAGAGCAGCCGCGGCTGCCGCGCTCGGCTCATGCCGCTCCCCCGCCGGCCTCCTGCTTGCGCGCTGCGGCCTCCTCCTCCCGCGCGGCCTCCTCCGCCTCCGCGCGGCCTCCGCCGCCGCCTCCTCGGGGCCTCTCCTCCTCCTCGGCGCAGCCGCCGCCTCCCGGCCGCGCTCGGGGGAGGGCGCGCGGAGGGGCCGAGCCGTATTATTCTGCGGGGCTGGGAGGTGTTGCTAAGCCGGCGCGGGGCTCCCTCGCCAACCTCCCCATTGTCTCGCCCGCTCTCTGCCTTTAATACTACGATTATTATTTCAGACTCGCGTGGGGGGAGGCGGGCGGGCGGGGGGCGCCGAGTGTGCGTGCGGGCGGGGAGGCGGGGGAGGGGAGGAAGGATGAGGAGGGGGAGGGGAGGGTGGAAAAAAATGCAGCGCTGAAGGCAGAGTGGAAACTGACACCGGCTCCAAAATGGCTCGGAGTCCGCCCGCCCCCTCCCCCCGCCCCCCGCCGGGTCACGTGCTCCCCTCATTCCTTAAGGGCGGCCTGGGAATTAGTGTCGGTGTAGTCGGGCCCGTGGCCGCCCCCTCCCCTGCGCGCCGCGCGCCCAGCCCCCTCCCCTCGCTGCGCGGCCGCGGCATTTCTCCACAGCGCCACACGCCGCCCTCTCCGCGCGGCCCGCTCGGCCCCGCACCCCGCCCCGCCCCGCCCCCACCGTGTCTCCCGCTCGCGGCGCACACGTCCGCGGGGCCCGCCGCCGGGGGCGCCCGGCCGCTGCCCCCGCTCGGCCCCGCCGAACCTGCGCCGACTCGGGCCCGCGGAAACAACAGCGGCCGCCCCGCCCGCTGGCGGCCGGGGAGAGGCGCGCGCGGGGAGCGACCCGGCTGGCTCCGCGCGCAGGGTCGGGCGGGCCGGGAGCAGGTAACGGGCCGCCCCGGCTGCGAGCGCGGCTCCGTGCACACCTTTCCCGCGGCGCCTAACCCGGGGGAGGCGGGCGTCCCCAGTCGGAGCTGCTTCGTACACCCAGTCGTCACTCACACACAAACTCCAGACAGAATCCCGCCCTTCTGTGGGAACACCACCTTATTTATTCAGGGACCGATACTTGATAGAGCTTGAGAACGCTCAGAAAGGAATGCATGTTAATACTGAAAATTCAGATGCTTAAGAGTTTCTCTCTTAACCATTTCACATGTGTAAAAAAGTGTCAAAAATTGATGGGTGTCGTAACTTCGAAAGGGCGCTCTTTTCCTCCTGAAAATGACATCCAGCTCCCACGATCCTGCAGGAGGCAAGGCGCGTCTGGTTTTCCTCTAGGCTCCTGGGGTCCCAAGTTACAGCTGAGTTGCTCTTTCCAGGCTTTTTGAAGCATCCTTAAGTTTTCCCACCAAGTCCTAAAAGATGTACACTCATGTCACAATTTTGGGATACAAGTAAGGAACTTGGAGGCAGCGGCAAGAAGAAAAGTCGGAAGAACACCTAACTAGTCTGAAAGTAAAGCGGTGTTTAACCGTTGGCAAATCAGAAGAAGCGCTTTCCTTTCCCCACAGGACCTTTTCTTCGAATCAGCTATTCAAGTTCTAATTAAAAGAGAATTTCTCACAAATTTTTGCAGCCAGAGAATATCTAAATCATGTCTCACTTTCTTTAAGAAAGGTTCTGATTCACACACATTTTCTAACTTTTTAAAATTTCGCTAATATTTACACTAAAATGGCTGCAGATGTCTCTGGAATATTCAATTTCATCAAATTTTCAGGGATGATCTTCACTTTATTTAACTGGTAAGAAAGAAATTCGTTGTCATATCCATCAGTCAACGAAAATTCAGTTTCTTCAGTTTTACATTAACAATATAAACAGTTTTAAGAACTTATGTGACTTTATAGAGTAATTTAAAACTACAGTTTTCAAAATACAACTTTGGAGGCTTAATTTGTGACAGGCATTTTTAAACCCTTGTTCTTACTTTTGCTCAGTTTTGCTGAATCAGACGCATGATAAATTAAGGAAAGTGTACTGAGAAATCTGTTTTAATTAGAGAAAACAGCAAATACATGCTATTGGAAATATTACTATCATACTCTTAAAAATACTTTTTAAAAAATCTGTTAAATTTCTGCTTTCCATTCTCCCTTTGCCATTAAACCCTGAACCAACCTTCATTATCTGATGAAAGGTGGAATACAGTTCTCAAACAGGAAAAAGCATATCAGAGATCCTGATACTGTACCTGTAACTGTTCCATGCTGCAGCTAAAGCTAATCTCTGGGTGGGACTGGGAGTCACTGTTCTATGGAAGAAAAAAAATGCTGTTTATTTGAAGGAAATGAGAATTTTTGTTGCACATGAAATTTGTATCTGTACATACCTCTACATTTAAGGTCACCAAATATCCAGGTCGGTACATCTTATGAAGTTGATTGGTCTAAAACATCAGAAAACACCAGTCTTTAACAAAAAAAAAAAAGAAAAAAGAAAAGAAAGGAAAAAAAGGTTCCCTATATCCCTCTACAGAGAGTCTGTTAAACTTTACCTTTATCTGATATTCCAAGCGCCAGGAAACATCAGTTACATGAGGGAGAGCTCTGCCTATACTGAAAGACAATGGTAATTTCATAGTGTCTACAGAAAACCTTTCAGTATCTACTAAACCACGTCTTCTCTCCTCAACCCACTTCATCCACTCTGAACTTAAAGTTCTGCTCAACTTCAGATTCAAAAGAGTAAAAGCATCTAAGGTTATATCAAGCTCTATCTTTAAAAACATTAGTCTAACTTCAACTGGTCCACATGCCCTTTGGCCCTTTTATTTTGGGTCAGGATCCCAGGTTTTTTGGCCCTGTTTTGTTTCACACCAGCACGCTCCATTCATTACCCACAAGTGAAAAGTGCCCCAGCTTGCCACCTAATACAGTACCTACCTTCCCAGCAGGGTTTCAAGAGAATTCTTATTATTCTGGGGGGAGGAAAAAGGAAAGAAAACACATTTTTGCAAACAAGAGCAAGGGAAAGGGGACTAATTGCTAATTTAAAAGTTTAAAGTACGTAACCTGATATTCCGTACAAAATATTTCTATACGATCCTGGTCAAATTTACAGTCTTCTAGGTAAGTGCTGGGGGGGGGGAACCAAGGTGTTAGTCTTTGTCTTTAAAAACTGACGTTACAATCGCAAAGATACCACTTACAAAGTAAATGGGCACTTAGATAAAGCCTGTACCTTAGAGTGGATTTGTCAACTCGGTGCTTTCCTGCCTCCAGTATGTAAGTTGCAGCAGCTGCATGACAATGCTTTAAAACCACGGGGTCGATGTGTTTCAAGCCTGGGTGATCTAAAATAAATTAATTGCTAATGATTACAAATTCTTTAGACCCCTGTCCCTAAGATGGATTATTTTGGTTTGGGTAAAGCTTCCTTTCAAAAAAGGTAACAAAAATTCAAGTGTAAATGAATGGGATGAACGAGGTCAGGTGCACAACAATAAACAGAATACATCAATAATGTGCTGTCAATCTTTTATTTTTATTTTTATCCCAATATTTTTAAAAGTACCAGGCCTCAAAGAAAAAGGGCAGTGGTTGCTGGATGGACTGAAAGCAAAGGAGAAACTGAAGATAGTTTATATAATGTAAATTTCAAAATGAACGATTTTCAAAAAATGACATTTTAAGAGTAATTGGTTCCGTGGACATAAATACACCAAGGAAGCTTAACAGGAAAGTAGCATACATTAGAATGTACAACAGAAATTTCAAAATCGCACTATTTCTCTCTGTCTTTCACACACACACACACACACACACACACACACACACACACACACACCTCCCAGATTAACCCAGGCGGTGGTTACTATTTTTTGCTTGAAGAACAGCTTCCACTTTCATACTTTTTGTCCAAGTGTCGAGTATGAAACCGGGGTGAGGGTGGGGGCGGGGGACAGACAAAACAGATCTGAATTGTGTTGATACATTTAAGGAAAGAACCTAGAAGTGATTTCTTAACGTAAGCTCTTAATCCATGACAACGGCATTATGTGACCAGACAGACATTTAAAACTGTCTCTCTTCCTGGTAACCGCTGCAGAACAAAAACATTATGCGCCCTTCTTGAAGGTTCTGGGAAGAGAACCTGGATTTAACACACTGAACTTCAGTGTTGCAGTGATCGCAGGATCCGGAGGTGTTCTCTAGGTGGAAAATGTCAATGCTATTTGACCCAGCCGAAACAGACCCTTTTCAGCCCCCTCTAGTCCGGCCGGGGGAGCCTGAATCACAGGACCTCCCCAGTTGAAGTCCAAGTGTCAAAACAGCCGCAGCCTCCGAGAAGGCTGAAAACCCCACTCATTTAGGCCACAAACAGGACTTGAAGGCGGCTTTACAAAGGAACAAAGAGACTGGCAGGAAAACCAGGCCAGGAGCGTGGAGCCGGACGCCTGCAGGTGCCCTGCAGGGGCAGAACGGCGCTCAGGGCCCGCTCGGGTCCCCACACTCGGGCCGAGCGCCGGACGAAGCCCGGGGACTTGCCGGGGCCGGGGCTGTGCCCACGGCGCCGGGCTGGCGGCTCTGCCGGGCGCCCCTCCGCCCAGGCCACGGCGGCGGCCGAGCCGCTTACCTAGCGCGGCCTCGTCCGCCCGGGCGTCCAGCAGGCTCTGGAAAGCCGCCCGGAGGAGAAGCGCGAAGGCGTTGGAGTCAAAGGAGCCGGGATCCGCCAGCGTCTGGAAGCCTCTCTGCACATACTCGGAGAGCTCCATTGTGAGCGCGCCGTGACCTTCGACATGCGCACCACGTGACTCGGCGACGCGCGCCCAGCTGATCGGTCGCGCGCGCCCGCGGCCGGGCGGCTCGGGGAGGTTCGGCGATGGCTCGGGACGGTTCGGGGAGGTTCGGGAGGCGGCTCGGAGAGGTTCGGGAGGGTTCGGGCCAAGCTCGGGCGGCGGCTGGGCCTCTCGGCCTCGGCCGCTCTGCGGGCCTTGTCCCGGGCGCGCCGGCCTTTCCTACTCTCTCGGAGCCGCTGGCCTCGGCCTCGGCGACCGAGGACGCCCATTGGACGCTCTTGGCGCTCACCTGGAACCGCACCCGCTCTGTCCCCAAGGGGCCCGGGGCTGGGAGGCGCTGGAATCCGTCCACCACCACCGCGGCGAGAAGCTGGGCTTCGGGACAGCGGGAGACTGAGAGCGTGTGTTACTCGCCAACCTAACCCGCAGCGCTGCCCTTTTGTGGGGCTGTAGACAGCTGAATATACCAATTTTACCTCGTCTTTGTCATTTCAGGAATATGGCAATAGATTCCTGTGTTATGTGCACGGAGACACAGGCATAAAGACCGGGTGCGAGCGCGCCGTACTTAACAATTGGCAGATTAATAAATTATTCATGAACATATTTGACAGGATTATTAAAAATTTTATGTGCTACTTCATATAAATATCTTTCAAACACACTCTGTCATATAAATTCTGTGCTCCTAAACTTATTACGTCCGTGGCTTTAATTACTCAGTAGAGTCTTCATAATATGTATGAGATAGTTATCTTAGTAAAGTACGGTTAGGAACGGCAAGATCTTCAGTAGAAATGAATTACCTTTTCAGATACCCATAACTTCAAAGACAAATCCTGTATAAAGTTTAACTCTCCCCCACCCCACCCCCCCTTTTTTTTTTTACTACGAAGTTGGCTTAGGAGAACAGAAATAGTTCTTTGTAAAGAAAACCATGAAGTAAAAATACATTAGGCTTTTTTTTTTTATCAAGAAAGTTTGAAAACTTAAAAAAAAAAATCCAGTTTTTGAAGGATGGAGGAAAGGGCCATGGAACAAGAAACGTGTTTTACTCCTCCGGAGAAATAACACATAACGTCAGATTCACTCTTGTTTGCCCTAATTTCGGTGCCTATTTGTGGGAGAAAGGTTGTTATTAATGAATGAAGTCAATATGCCACGACTCACCGACGTGTGGACAGTACCCCACTCCACAGTAACAGGACGCAAGTAGAATGTCTTAGCCTCCAACCAGCCGCCTAGCGCTGCTCAGCAGCCGAGCTTTGAAAGCAGAAGCAGTCGTCTCCAGGTGAGAACACAGCGGGGAAGGCTTAGAAGTCTCCTAAGGGTTCTTACAAAACAAACACGTATTAATTATGCCCTTTTTTCTTCCCACGTCTCTATTTCTTTTTAAATTCTGCACCCTCATAAAATGTCAGTTGAAAAAATTCGAGATAACTTGATTTTACAGGGCACCAAAACATTGTGTATTACACATTTTATGACCACCGAGTGTTACCATTCAAATAGAATTAGAGTTGCTATCTCTGATCATCGTCTAGAATCAAAAATGGAAAGATGAATGCGTGAGCACGGGCTTCTAAAATGCTGTGTTTGAAAAGAGTAGCAAACAAGTGGCGGAAGTGGCGTAAAAGCTGAGAAACTCACGGTGGTCATTTCCCCTGATGGCCTCACATCACCCTCTCGCCCGTGTGCCAGTGCGTAGAGGGTATGTCTCTTCTGTCTACAGTCATGTGTTAGGCCCAAAAAATGGTTACATTTCCAGCTCTCACAAAAATTTAACCATAATGTTTTCTCATGCTAATAATTGGGTTTTCTTACTCTAACACTTACCATTTAAATTTCTTATTCCCTTTGGTGAAGACACAGGATTAAATATTTCATTTAATGAGCATGTGTGCCTTTGACAAGTCATTGCAATGTATAGAAACATGTTCATCCAAAGTCATGCTGCAGACTTCCTTGACCATAGTCATAAAATCAATGCATTTTATATTGTTAGACAAGCTGAATAACATTCTGAAAGTGAGCAAATAAGTTCTTAACAATTTTATTTCTGTGGCTGAAAACAAACTTCATTAAACTTTACAAATTTTTGCGGACTCAAAGCCAATGGACTGTATCTGACCTCAAAGGGCATTTTAAAAGATGAGTTTGGGGGGGCTGAAAATGACAGTGTTCAAACATCTTCATGTCAACAATGCACCTTGCTTCTATTGTTACAAATATTGAAGTACCACATACTGATAAATTTGTTTTACTTTTTAAGAACCTAGATATTATTTCAAAAACTAAAAAGCATCATTTTAAAAAGCATGTTTTAGAGTTTCAGAGAATATTGTATCCTTTGAACATGCTGTTTGTTTTAGCAGCTCAATGCTGGCCACTGCACTGCCTTTACAATGACAGTTGACCAGGACTTTAATATGATCTCTGTGGTCAGCCTTCCCCAAAGGTCTTAGTGCTGTACATTTGTTAGTTTTATGAATTAAAAAACAATTTTTAGGTGAACAAGTACTTTTGCTTTTGTGCAAAGCAAACTGAGAGAAGGTATCCTGTAGTTTAAGGAGGCCATTGGGATCTGTGGACAGGAAATCAAAGCTAATATTCAAGAAGGCCTACAACATATCCCAAAGTTTACCAGACTGTAGGAAAGAGGGCCTATTTGATTCCTGCCCATCAAACAACCCGCTCGTTCTAGGGAGAGAGAAGAAGGCAACAAATATCTAAAGACTACCCATACTAAAAAAAGCAAAACAAAACAAAAAACACATTTTGTTTATTACTCCCAGTATGTTTTCTTTGATGATTAATTATAATAAACTCTTGAAAAATTCACTAATGAAAATAGAATTTATTGGGTTTTTTTTTCAGTTGTCCTTTACCATAACTGGACAGTTTAAAGGACATTTAACTGGGTTATACATGACCTTTGAGTAGTTGAGGTCAAGAGCATTTCAGAGTCCAGGTGACCTGAATATCAAGAGGAGGCACTAAAGCTCTTATTTTCAAGTTAAATATAAAATGGAATCTCAAATAATTTCTAAAATGATCATTGCTACAGTAATTAATTTTAGATGCATATAACAATTTCCTTAAGGTACTCTAGCTTAGTCTTTATATGTGGATTTAAGAACAAAATGCAAATTAAATTCAATAGAGTCAGAGTCAGTATGGGAGGAAAAGTGAAATGTGAGGTAACTTAAAGAAATTAGAACCACAGAAGTAGCAATCCATGAAAAAATGTTCTCTAAAACACGCAGAAAAGTCATGATTGTGATTTGGCACAAGCATTTTGGGTTTTCTCCTTAAATTTTAATTTAAGGCATTGAAATTAAATACTAAAAATCCATTTTGATAAGATTTTTCACCATTCTGTACTATTCTCTCATTTTTAAATGAATATATATAAAGTGTAAGAACTTCAAAATTGAACAAAAATGAAAATTAAATAGTTTAATTCTAAGATTCAAAAAGACCAAAGCATCACGTTGATAAGTTTTTTTTTTTTTTTTTTTTTTTTAAGGAACATCTCAAGGCCTTTCCTGAAAGAAGGGCACTAATTTTGTTAAAACCTGCAAATAGAGAATTCTGTAGTCAAGATCATGACAAATCTTTTGCATGTCTGAAACTTGGGACCTGCTGCCACGGGGCCAGGCTGTGGCTCTGTGAGCTACTAAAGTAAGAGTAAGATGAGTCTGAAACTAACGGGACTTGCATGGACATCAAGTTACATATTTGTAGTATCAGGCCTTTGCAACTAGTCCATGTGGAAAATAAGCAAGACCAGCTTTCTGCATATTAGTAAATAATTTCTTCCCTTCAGGGCTTCAGGATAACTTTTATATGAAGATGCCTGAGTTCTTACTTTGAAGCAAAACAGTGAAGTTACGTGGGAACATCTGAGTTACATATGCCAGCGTTGTGAAAGAGAAATGAGGAAATGCTTTGTGAGAAGAAAATGGAAATGAGCAAATGTCATTTGTCAAAGATGAAGGCAAATTTTAATTTAGAGGTGAGGAAACTAGGAAGAAATGAGGAAGAGAGCATGTGTGCATCATCCAAGGAGAAAAGAATGGACTGAATTCTATGTCTTGGAATTTCTGCACAAATGGGAAACACTAATTTGTCTTTAAGCTCATCAAGTGGCCTAAGTGGCAGCTACTTACCTTTAAAAAAAGATATTACAGCAAGTTTACTCTGGAAACAACATCGCTTTTATTGCCAGCACCCATGAACAGCTGTGACAATTAGGAGTTGGTCAGTCAGTCATCTAGCAAATTCTAGAAAACAGATTAAATACTCTACTTAGACAATGAACATAGGCCCTCAATAGCAGGGTTCTCTCTCTCTCTCTCTCCTCTCTCGTGTGTGGGTGTGGGTGCGTGTGCGTGTGCACGTTTGAGGTATGAAGATCACAACTTCAGTTTCGCACATCACTGATGGGTGTCGGCTATGACCGTGGGTCAGCTGAAAGGATGAAACTGAAGCGCAGACTCGTGGAGACAAGTCTGTGCTGATGAGTATAGCAAAGTCCTCACGAGGACAGCCTGTCCGCTACATTGTTAGGGTATTTTTAAGAGATAAAGGAAGAGAGAGAATTAAAAGTAGGAAGTGGGTGAAACTGGGAAAGAGAAAGAAAGATCAACTAGGTTGATCTTCCCTTAAGACTTCCTTAGCTGCACTGGTTCCCACAGAGCAGGGGCAGCAACTGCAGTGTCCAGAAGCCGTTTGGTTTCCAGGTGTTCCACATCTCAACCACAACAGGCCTGTCTGACCATATCTTCCCTCTTGGCTGCTAGATATATTCTCAGGCCTCAGAAATTGGAATTTTGATCAGATCCATGAATTCCAGCAAAACACAAACAAATAAGCTTATACCAGGTAATATGATTGCCTATAGCAATAATTTTTAAAGTTTGCACTTTGAGAGTATGCTTTTCACATATTAAAATTTAAAGTGTAAATATTTTCATTTATTTTAACCAAGGAAATTAAGTTTTCAAAGGAAAATCAAAACAAACTGAGAAAAGGGAAAGGAATGTTTTATAGATGAAAACTCAGATAATGAGACTCTGTCCTTGCTTATAAACTGCAGGAGTTGACTATATTCACTTATCAAATGATACATTCCAGCAAGAACATTACATGTAGAAGGGATGGTTTGAATTAAATGCATTATAAACCCTAAAAAGACTATGTTAAATGTACTTTGAACTCACTTAAAATAAGCATTTAGAAGAAAATTAAATTTTAAAAGAGACGGGCCGTAGCTCAGCAACAGAACACTTGCTGAGTTGCATGCAAGGCCCTAGATCAGATCTCTAACATAGCTAAAAACAAACCCACAAAAATGCAAATGATTTTGAAAGAGCTTAGCAAAGAAAGGTCCAGAAAAAAGGTGTGTTTGTTTTCAGAATAGATGTGAAATTTATTAATGAGCATGCTTTGGTGGAGTGTAGAATTCAGCTGTGGAAGCCCTCAGGGGTGCAGAGCTTGCCTCTCCAGGGAACCATGATACAACGGGGGGGGTGTTTGACCCCCAAAGCCAGGGATGAGCTTGACTACCATATCTTCAAATCCATCTACATGAAGCTTGCTGAAGCCCCACTTCTTCGAGATGTGGATCTTCTGGTGGCCAGGGAACTTGACTCTATGAGGAGCCTTCGTCACAAGTCTGCACTCTGCAGCTTGATGAAGAGGGACTTGACCTCTCCTAGGTTTCCAGGGCGCTTTAGAGCAATCCACAGAAGCAACAGGTTATATACGTTACCAAGGAGACTTGCTGACAGTAGATAAAAGTTTTATAATTTTTGAAATACATATACAATTTAAAATAATACTGGTTGAGAACTTAACATTTTAATTATGATTGTTAATGAATATGTTATTTTCAACAAAATGCATATTCTATTTCTTCTTCCAAAATAAAACACAGACTTGAAACAATTTTGTAAACAATTCAGCCAAAAAAGTAATTTCTAGAAAACCTTAGTGTCTCCACTTTCTCACATTTCTCATATTTCATCATGGATAGAATTTTTCTGAGCAACCTTTGCATCGTTATAATAACTTCAAAATAATTTTTTTGACTGTTGAGAAAGCAAGCACTACAAAACAGATACAACTTTCCCTTGTTCCTTCCCCTGCACTCAGTTTTTTCCCCTTAGTTTCATTGGTTTATTAAGGTTTAAAATATAATGTTGTAATTTTTTCAAATGTCACATTCTAGATTAGAATTGTTTTCTTTGTGCTCCTGGAGATTTAGCCAGGGCCATGTGCCTGCTAAGTAAGACAAGTCCCAAACCCAGGCTAGAAGTCTCTTCAGTGCAAGGACTTTCAGTGCAAGCATTTTCATCTGTATTTTAAGGAAAGGGATTGGGTTGAAGCAAAGTTTACAAAATCTTTTCCTTTTTTCTTTTCTTCTCCTGTCTGGAGCTCAGGTTCAAACTGAGGGTCTTGCAGGCTAGGCAAGTACTCTGCCACTGAACTACATCCCTGGGCCCATAAAAACTTTTTAATGTAATAAAATACCAAGAAAATATTGTTAACTGTTAACAGGGTGAAATGGGGAATTGTATTATATAGTCAATTTAGTCCATGAAATTAGAAACTTGGACTTCTATTACCAGTATTTATGTAATTATTCAACTCCACAGGCTTTTTTTTTTTTTATCATTTGGAGTACCTTAAAATCATCATAAGATAACAATTTAAATCTTATTTACATTTCTTTATAAAATACAGGAGAGCAGGCAGATCTCTGAGTTCGAGGCCAGCCTGGTCTACAAGAGCTAGTTCCAGGACAGGCCCCAAAGCTACAGAGAAACCCTGTCTCAAAAAACCAAAAAAAAAAAAAAAAAAAAAAACCAAAAACACAGGCAAGAAATAAAAAATACAGAGAATAATAATAATATGGATAAATGGGTATGTATGGGGGTGGAGAGATCCTGGACACTCTGAATTTTTATAAGCTTTACTTTGCTTCTTTAAAAAACAGTGAAGTGTTCTTAATTTTTTATTTTAATTTACTTATTTATTTATATTTATGAGACAGGGTTTCTCTGTGTAGCCCCAGCTATGCTGAAATTTACTATGTAGACCAGGCTAGCCTCAAACTCAGATATCTGCTTGGCTCTGCCTCTCAAGTGCTGGGATTAAAGGCATACACCACCATGCCTGGCCCTAATAAACTTTTCTTAACTCAAGACAGAGAATTTTAAATAAAGCCCAAATATAATAGTTAAATATATATCAATGATATATAATATATAAACAAACATAATCCTAAGTATAACATATAAATATATATATTTCTTAAATAGTAGAAGAAAATCATAGGTTTTTCTAAAAAAAAATAGTGTCATACATGTGTTTGTGGATAAAAATGAAGAATAATTTCATAAGACCACAGGTAACAATGAAAGGGACAAGTTTGTCCCATAAATTACTTTAAACACTGTACATTCTCTTTTGCAAGCCTGTATTTCTTGAGCTGGAGGGATGGCTCAGCAGTTAAGATCTGGGTTCAATTCCCAACACTCACATGGTGGTTCCCAACCATCCATAACTCCAGTTCCAGAGTATCCACTGCCCTCTTCTGACCACCTTAGGCATCAGGCATGCATGGGGTACACATATACACATACAGACAGAACACTCAAACACATAAAACAAACGAATCTAAAGAAAACATTTAAATAAGTCTTTTCTTTTAGTAGTATGCACTAGAAATTTTGGGAAATACTGATCTTTTTATTTGTTAGTAATAACCATAGAAAAAATATTCTACATACATTTTATATAGTTTTTGGAAGTTACCTTAGATTGTTTTGGTAACAAAATGAATGTAAATAAAATATAAGGATACATCTTTTGTGAACTATTTTAACCAATGATTAAAGAGATTCTTCAAACTGATACTTTTAAGTTAGTTTACAGTTTATTTTTTATTTCTTTATTTCTAAGTTGCTATGATCAATATTTGTCTGTTTATAGAAACAGTGACATTTAATGTTTAAGTTGAGTCATAATAATAGTCTGTTAAATTAAAATCAAGAGCAACTATAGAAGAGTAGTCATTTCGAAAGCAAACATCCTGCCACGTGGAGGGGCAGCATGTGTCATAAGTAACAGACTCAAATATTTACCTCAGCCACAAGTGTCTGTCCATTGACGTAAATGATTTAAAGACAAGCTAATTGTATTTGCTTAAGCCTTTTCTTTTAGTTCCCTTTATTAGAATTCTAGAAAATAGTATTCAATCTTGGTCAGTTTTAAACACACAATATCAATATGATTCCTAACGTGGTTTTTAGAAAAAGACTCAGTGGGTGGAAGAAAGGGTTCAGTGGTTGTAACCAGCTTCTCTCAAAGGATAAGCAGTTTGTTCCCAGCCCAGCATGGTAGCTCACAAACCTTCTGAACCTCAGTTCTAGGGGATCCCACACCCTCTTCTGGCCTCTGTGGGTATTGCATGCACATGTTGCACAAACATGCATGCAGACAAGACACCCATACACATAAAAAAAAAAGGTAAAAATAAATCTTAAAAAAAAAAAGAAGTCACCAGGGCTAGGAGTACAGCTCAATAAATGTATGATTTGTATAGCAACCCCCCGAGCAGAGAGAGTCCCAGCATGGGCAAATAAAGCCGAGTATGCAGCTCAGTTGGCAGAGTGCTGGTTTAGCATGGACAGAGTTCCAGGTTTAATCTCCAGCTTCTCACAAAACATCCTGTGATCTCAGCCTGTGGAGACACAGATGCAGGGATCCATCTCCATCCTGTGATCTCAGCATGTGGAGACACAGATGTGGGGGTCCATCCTGTGATCTCAGCATGTGGAGACACAGATGTGGTGATCCATCCTGTGATCTCAACATGTGGAGTCAGAAGCAGGAGGGCTAAGTGCTCAAGGTCTTTCTTTTTTTTTTTTTTTTTTACTTTTTTTTTCTCCCTCCCCCCCAAGGTCTTTCTCAACTACATAGAGAATCTGAAGCCAGCCTGGGCTATACAAGATCCATTTAAATAAATAAATATTTTAAATCAGGTGTGGTCGTACACACACTTAATCCCAGCACTCAGGAGGCAGAGAGTGGTAGATCTCTGAGTTCAAGGCCAGCCTGATCTACAAATCAAGTTCCAGGACAGCCAGGGCTACACAGAGAATCCTAGTCTCGAAAAAAGAGAGAAAGAAAGCAAGAAAGAAAGCAAGCAAGAAAGAAAAGCTGTTCCAACTCAGCCCTCAAAGGTATGTCTCCATCAAATTCCTCCTCTCAGGCCACAGGGAAACCCGCAGAAGAGGAGGCAAAAAAGAGTTGTAAGAGCCAGAAGGAATGGAGGACACAAGAAAACAAACCTCTCTAAATCAACGTGACCGAAGCTCAGATGAACTCAGAGCCTGAGGCAGCATGCACAGGGCCTGTACTGGTCTGCACCAAGTTGCTGTGTATTTGTTATGGCTTCCGGAGATTCCTGAGAGTGTGAACATGTAGGTCTCTTGTTTCTTGTTCCTTCTCTTGACCTCTCTTCCTTCTGCTTATTTGTTTTATTCAATTCCAATGTGTTAGTTTTTGTTTTATCTTATTATATCTTTGAAGCCTGTTCTTTTCTAATGAGAGGCAGAAGGGGAGTGGATCTAGAGGGGAGGGGAAGAACTGGGAGAGAGGAGTAAAGGGAGGGAAACCATAATCAGGATATATTATGTGAGGAAAAAAAATCAATTTTTAATAAAAGGAAAAATAAAAGAAAGAAAATTCATCAGAAAGAAAGCTGTTCTATAGAATTGGCATTGAAATTTTGTATCGTTTTGTTTATGACAATACTTAATTAAAAATTATTTATTTTTAGTGTGTGAGAGTGTAGATGATCTGTGTGTAGACATTTGTGTGCTCTGTGCCCATGTGGAGGTCTGAGGACAGCTTATAAAGGTGGTTCTCTCATTCCACTTTTATCTGGGTTCTGCTATCTAAAGTCAGGCTGTAAGACTTCTACTGATGATGATGAGCCATCATGTCTGTCGTCATTTTTAAATCACATTTACTTATTTATGTATTCGTGTGTGTGTATATATACGGGCTCATGTGTCGTGTGGAAATACAACTCACTGGTGAGGGTTCTCTCCTTCTACCATGTGGGTCCTGGGGACTGAGATAAGCAAAAATATTTAAATCTCCATCCTAACTAAATAAAACATAGTAACAAGAGAGTAGCTGCATTAGTCAGGGTTCTCTAGAGTCACATATGTATCTATAACACCTATATATAATATATATAATTTATTGGAATGACTTAGGACTGCAGTTCAACTAAGCCAACAATGGCTAGCTGTGAACAGAAAGTCCAAGAATCTAGTAGCTGCTAAGTCCCACAAGGCTGGGTATCTCAGTTGGTGGTCTTTATATGCTGGAATCGCAAAGAAGTAGACTCTAATGCCAGTGAAGAGTAGATGTGTTAGCAAGGTGAGGGCAACCAAGCAAAGAGCAAAACTGTCCTTTCAAGTCCTTCTGTAGACTTCCAGCGGAAGGTGTGGCCGAGATTAAAGGTGTGCCCTCCGGCCTCCAGATCTGGATCAAAAGCCTGTGTCATCCCACCTCAAAGGTCCACCTACTTCAAAGCAAGCAGAAACACTCTCACAATGTGTCCTCCACTTCGGGAGTGTAGCTCATTCCAGATATAGTCAAGCTGATCACCAGGAACAGCCGTCATAGCAGCCGTCACAACTTTATGCATTATAACAGCTCACCATTCTCCTAGGGAAAAGTTACCGAGTTTTTGTTAAAGATGCTTGAATAATTATGCGATTTATTATTAAGGAAAATACAATGTTGTTAAGTGTTTTTTTTTCTATTTGACTCTTCGTGCTTTCGGGGTGTCCGCCACCCAGATCCCAAATAAATCAATCACACATGGAGGTTTATACTTACTTATGAATGCCTGGTTTTTAGCTTGGCTTGTTTCTTGCTGGCTTTTCTTAAATTGTCTCCATGGTGATATTTTGTTTGTGCTTTAACAAATGAAGTTTACCTGACAATCAGAGAAGCGCGCAACCAGCCATTAGTTCTGACCGCTACCGAACCTTCAGACCGAATGGGCGATCCTGTCTCCAGGAATCCTCAAACTGAATGCCATGACCTCCTGTCCCCTCCCGCCTTACATTCCTCTCTCCATCCAGTCATATGCCTTCCTGTCTCCACCTCCCTAGTTCTGGGATTAAAGGTTTGAGCCACCACCATCTGACTCTGATTCTCTTTCAGACTGGATCGATCTTGTGTATCCCAGGGTGTCCTTAAACTCACAGAGCTCCTTCTGCCTCTGCCTTCCGAGTACTGGAATTAATGGTGCCACCATTGCCTAGCCTCTGTGGCTAACTCTGTATTCTGAACGTCAGGCAAGCTGTATTTGTTAAATTACAAACAAAATATCACTACGTATCCCAACTACCTTTTGCTTCTGGGCTTTTTCCTTTTCTTACTGTTGTATATTTTACTTTCACTCTTACTCCATGCCTGGCTGGGTGGCTGGGTGGCTGGGTGCTGGGTGGCTAGGTGGCTGGCTGGCTGGCTGACTGGCTGGCTGGCTAGACAGCTGGGTGGCTGGTCCCTGATGTCCTCCTCTCCTTCTATTTTGCTCCTTTTTGTCCCAGATTTCTCCTCCTATTTATTCTGTCTGCTAGCCCGCCTGTCTTTTCTCCTGCCTTGCTTGTTCAATGCTTTTTTAGACCATCAGGTGTTTTAGACAGGCAAAGTGTCACAGCTCCATAGAGTTAAACAAATGTAACATAAGAGAATGCAACACATCTTTGCATCATTAAACAAATGTTCCACAGCATAAACAAATGTAGCGCATCTTAGAATAACATTCCATAACACTATAAAGTGGCAATTTCCAGTGTTAGAGTTTATTTTCAGTTCTAAGTAGAATATCGGTTTTCTATCAGCAAGCAGTTATAACAAAATTTGTTGAAAAGGAGTATTTAAAACATTTTTAGATAGCATTCATCCAAAGGTATACCAATATTTTTTAACAGAAGATTTTCCTAACTTTTCTTTAAAAGTTAACTTTTATCTTAATAATAGTGAAGATCACCATAAAGTTACACAAATAAGCTACACGACCTTCTCCGCAACGGCTGAAATTCAGGGGATTTATAAAATGAATTATAAAAATGGTTACCTTTTACTTTGCTGTTCTTATAAAGAGCTCTTTTATTTTTTATTAATGTTTTGGGGGTTTGTTTGTTTTAAAAAAGATTTATTTATTATGTACGCAGTGTTCTGTCTGCATGCCAGAAGAGGGCACCAGATCTCATTACATGTGGTTGTGAGCCACCATGTAGTTGCTGGGAATTGAACTCTGGAATAGCAGCCAGTGCAAAGAGACCTTTTATTAGGGAAGTGCCTGGCATATGATAGATAGCCCATAAGAGTTTCCTGAATGAGTGACGGTGGGAGAGAGTGAGGAAAGGAGTAAAATGGGCTCAGCCCCTCGTCCCACCTGCTCCTTTCTTATGCCCTTGGGCTACAGATAATTTCTCTAAGTCTCACTTTCCTCGAGTGTACCATCGAGATGACAAAGACACCATTTCCAAAGGCTCTTGAAAAGCATTCAGAGAAAATGTGTGTGTTTACACATGGACCAAACAGAAGAATTCTATAATTGTGAACTTTGATTTTACTGACATAGCTGGCTTCTCAGTTACATTTATAGCTGTTGCACAAGTGATTACCCCTTTGTGGTTCCCAAGTGCCTACTTAGAAGCTAAACAAAAACCTTGTGGGCTACCTGACACTGCATTCAGGGACTCAAAAGTGAATCATTTAGAGGTTGGGGTTTGGGGGGTTTTGTTTGGTTTGGTTTGGTTTTATTTGTTTTTTTGTTTTATTTTGTTTTGTTTTTCTTTTTGTTTTGAGACAAGATTTCCTCTGTGTCTGGCTGTCCCAGAACTCACTTTGTAGACCAGGCTGGCCTTGAACTCACAGAGATCCGCCTGCCTCTGTCTCCTGAGTGCTGGGATTAAAGCCCTGTGCCACCACGCCTGGCTAAGAGGTCTTATAATAACACTAACCATGTTGTATCCTCCAAGGTTTCAATGACAATTTTCTTACCCTCCCATCTCTTGATAATGACCCTCCCCTCACTCTCAGCAATCTTGGAGTCCACAGTGCCTGCTATGGTCAGCCTCACTGCCTCTGAAGGAGGGCTAACTAAGTTTTTATTCAGAGTTTTAAAAAGTTGTTGTTGTTGTTATTATTATTATTATTATTTTGTTTTTTCAAGACATGGTTTCTCTGTGTAGCTTTGGAGCCTGTCCTGGAACTCCCTCTGTAGACCAGGCTGGCCTCGAACTCACAAAGATCCACCTGCCTCTGCCTCCCAAGTGCTGGGATTAAAGGCGTGCACCACCACCGCTCGGCTACTAGTATTATTTTTAAAGTGTGAGTGTGTGTGTGCATGCGTGCATGTGTGTGCGTGCGTGCGTGTGGGGGGAAGGATACGCACGCGTGTGCGTGTGTGTGAAGAGGCATCAGATCTCCCTGGAACTGAAGTTACAGGTCGTTACTTATGAATTGTCCCATGATGGGCGCTGAAATCTGAATTTGGGTCCTCTGCAAGAGCAGCATGTGCTTTTAACCAGAGAACCATCTGTCCAGCCCCTCCAGGTTTTCTGGAGACAATTGCTTTGGTTAGTGTTCCCTGAGAAAGTCTCAGGGAGCGCAGATGAGACCAATCAGTTGGTAAGAGTGCTTGTTGTCAAGCCTGGCAACTTGAGTTCCATTCCTGGAACCTACACGGTAGGAGGAATAAGTCACCGACCTTTCACATCTGCAAGCGAGTGCACATACACACAATACATAAATAAATGTACTTTATTTTCTTTTATGTCTCCGGAAGCAAAATCAAGATACATTCATATTCTCCTAGGGTAGTCTCTTGTCTTACTTCAGAAAATGGTTGTCACCCTTTTACTGAGTGATCTGTAATCTGTGATCCCTTTTAATATTTTCTGAAGTATTTTCTACGAAGACCAGAGGCTCCATAAGACAGTGAGGAAGGAAACCATGTTTAACAGCAGTGAGAACTCTATTCAGTGACTGAAGGATTTGGAACGTAGAGGCTCAAGCTGTAGGACTCTGCAATGTGAACAATTCCCTGGGCTCTGGCAAAAGAGAGCAGGAGTGTCACCACACTGCACTTGGGATCAAGAATTACCACACCGAACACATTTCCAGCCTCCCTTTTGCAGGTCATAGCTGACCCCTGAACCCAGGGAACCAATGAACTGCTTTGCCCCATGTAGCTTTGCCATTTCTGGAGCACCATGCAATAGGGGAGGGAGGCTTTTGTGTCTTGTTTCTTTTACCTTAAGGAGCAACTTGGGGATTTGCCACTGCTGGCACGTTGACGGTTCCCCACTTCTCCTTCCTACTGTCCCCCACACAGGACATACCACCTTGAGTTTCCATTTGCCACTGATGAACATATGGATTGCTTCTGGTTTTTTGAAAATTATGAATAAAACCTGTATAGAGATGTGTGGGCAATTTCGTTGGGAGGTATGTTTTTATTTTGTTGGAATAAATTCTGCGGTGTGGAATTGCTGGTGTAGCTGATATGTGTACACCTAGCTTTATAAAGAATTATTAAACGGTTTCCCATAGTAGCCAGACCACACTGCATTTCCAACTGCTGTTGTGTGATGTAGTTAAATGGTAAAACATTATAGTAAATGGAAGTTCAGGTTCTTCACGCGTCCTCCATACATGTCTGTAAGACGTTTTGCCTTCTCCCCCTCTTCTCTTCTTTCTAGACAGAATCATGCTATATTGCCTGTTTTAATAGTTACATAGCTGCATGTTCTAATATAGGATTTTAACGTGCTTTTCCCCAGTGACTAATAATGAGCCTCTTTTTTGTGTTATTTGCAGTGCAGTCTTTATTAGTGAAAGTATATTCAAATCTTTCACCTTCTCTTCAGGTTATTTGTATTATTGAGTTTTGGGTGCTCTTTATAGATTATACATGCATGCCTTTCATTAGAGGTTTTGCAAATATTATCGTGGAGATCTCATGGCTTGCATTTTCATATTTTCATTGTGTCTTCCAAATAAAATGCATTTTAATTGTGTAAGTCCAAGTATCAGGATGACTTAGGCTTTTGAAATTGCATCTGAAAACTGTCTTCTCACCAAGTCATGAAGAATTTCTCCTTTGTTTTACCCTTGAAGCTACCTAGGTTTTTTTATTTTACATTCATGTTTGTGGTTAATTTTAAGACAACTTTTATATATGGCAGAAGATGAATTAAGCTATTGGGATTCGTTATTATTTGTTACCATATGGATATTCAATTATTTGTCTTCTTAAAAAGATTTATTTATATTTTTTATGTGTGTGAGTATTTTGCCTGCATGTATGTGCACCATGTACATGTCTCGTGCCCCACGAGGCCAGTGAAGGATGCCAGATCCCTGGGAACAAGTGCTGTAGATGTTTGTGAGCTGCTATGCGGAAGCTAAACTTGTATCCTCTGCAAAAGCAGCCAGTGCTCTTAAAATCACTATGGTGGTTCGAATAGAAATGGCCCCCATAGGCTGGTCGCTTTGAATGCTTGGTCCCCAGGGAATAACACTATTAACAGAGGTAGCCTTGTTGGAGTAGGAATGGCCTTGCTGGAGGAAGTGTGTCCCTGGAGGTGGGCTTTGAGCCCAAAGCCAGGCCCAGTGGAGCAGAACAAATTCTAATTGTTCTTGATAAAAACCTAGAGTCAGATCTTAGGAAGTGAAAGCTGAGATCTGGGAAGCAGTGCAGCCCTGGAGAGACCTTTTACGTATGCCAAATCCTCAGTCCCAAAGGAGGGTCCTATCCTCAGAGACTGCCTCTTCAGACTGCTGCCTCAGACTGCCCCACGCTCCTGTTTCCTCCCGCGGTATAGTCCACTCTCCACCCAGTCATATCCCTCGTGTCTGCACCTCCCCAGTGCTGAGATTAAAGGCATATGATCCCAAGCGCTGGGATCATTTTTGTGTGACCTATGTTTCTCTTTTAGACTGGATCGATTTCGTGTAGCCCAAAATAGACTTGAACTAACAGATAAGTCCTGGGATCACCTTTGTGTGAACTCTGTTTCTCTTTTAGACTGAATCAATTTTGAGTAGCCCAGGGTTACCTTGAACTAACATAGATCCCTCTGTCTGTCTCCCAAATGCTGGGATTAAAGATGCATGCCACTACTGCCTGGCCTCTAGTGGTTTAGCTCTGTACTCTGATCTTCAGGCAAGCTTTATTTGTTAAAACACAAACAAAATATCGCTACACAGTGGCTTTCTCTCTGCCTGCCAATCTGGATGTAGAACTGTCAGCTATACTCCAGCACCATGACTGCCTGCAAGCCACCATGCTCCCTGCCATGACGATAATGAACTAAACCTCTGAAACTGTAAGCAAACATCAATTAAATGCTTTCTTTGTATAAGAGTTGCCATGGTCATGGTGTCTCTTCACAACAATAGAACAAAAGTTGGTACCAGGAGTGGGGTAGTGCTGTGATAGGCCTGGCCATGCTGTTCTCTGGAGATATATGGAACACTTTCAGACTCTAGACTAGAAAAGTGATTGGACACTTGAAGCAGAATTTAATGAGCCACCCTAGTAGAATCAGGGAATACAGTGGTACTAAAGGGGATTTGAACTATGGTGGCCCAGATTAAGAAGTTTCAGAGGGGAAGAATATTAGTGTGTGGCCTAGAGACCATTCTTGTGATATTGGCAGAGGAGATTTCAAAACAACCTAGTGTTGACTGTGTTGCACGGCTATTAAGGCCAGTCTTATGTAAATCTATAATTAAAAAGAGCAGCTTGGGCAAAGAAAAATACAAAGTGTACTCTTTGAGTAGAAAAGGGGCACCAGAAAGTGCAATGGAGCCAAGTCCAATGCTAGACGAGACAGAAAGTTTAAAGAAAAGCCTGATCCTAAGTGGAGTAAAGGGAGAGGTAACCTCAGGGTAAGACTCTACCCAGCTATGTCTCCAACTTGTGAAACAGAGTTAAAGGAAAGCTTAGGGCCAGCTGTGGTGGCGCATGCTGTTAATCTCAGCACTTGGGAAATAGAGACAGGCGCACCTCTGAGTTTGAGGCCTACCTCAACTACAGATTGAGTTCCAGCACAGGCCAAGCTCAGGCAGTGAAGGAATCCATCAAAAAAACTGGTGAAAATGTATTTGAGCGAGAGCGCAATGTTCCAGTCCCAGCAAGCAGCAGAACTTGGCAGCTTCAGTCATGTGGCTCTGCCTTTAGATACAAGAAAGGAGTTGTGATGTCTCCCTCTTTGGCTAATGATAGTTGCTGAGGCCAGGAGTGTTTCAGGGGTGTCATTGCATGGAGACCCAGAAAGGCCATTGTGTGGATATTTAAAAGTGAAGCCTACATTTCCCTGGAGACCCCAGAATGTTCAAGATGTGTTCAAGATGCCAGAGCCGTGGGATAGCTGCTGAGGAGAGCTGTTAACGGGGAGCGAAACCAGCCCAAGAGAGAGAAGTGTGTTGCTGTCAACAAACCTGAAAGGAGTTGGAGATTTGAAAAGCGTTTTGACATCAGACACAGAGATGCAGAGTTTGAAGTTTGCCAAGCTGGTTTTAGGTATTGTTTGGTCCGATATTTCCTCACTATGCTCCCTTTCCTCCCTTTTGGAATGGTAACATGGACCCTGTGCCACTGAATGTTGGAAGTATGTGATCTGCTTTTCGATTTCGAGTTTTACAGGGGATTACAGTTAAGAGATTGTCATGAGTCTCAGAAGAGATTTTAAACTTTGGACTTTTAAACAGTGTTGAGACTGGTATAGACCATGGGGACTTGTAAAGTTGGACTGAATCCATTTTCACATTATGATATGGCTACAAGCCTTTGGGGGCTCGGGAGCGGAATGTAGTGGTTTGAATAAGAATGGCCCCCATAGGCTCATAGATTTGAATACTTGGTTACCAGGGACTGACACTATTAGGGTGTGGCCTTGTTAGAGTAGGTGTGGCCTTGTTAGAGTAGGTGTGGCCTTGTTAGAGTAGGTGTGGCCTTGTTGGAGGAAATGTGTCACTGGGGGTTGAGCCCAAACCCAGGCCCAGTGGCTTTCTTTCTGCCTGTGGATCCTGATGTAGAATTCTGCATCCTTCTCCAGCACCATGTCTATCTACACGATGCCATGCTCCCTACCGTGACAATAATGGACTGACCCTCTGAAACTGTAAGCCAGCCCCAATTAAATCCTTTCTTTTATAAGAGTTGCCATGGTCATGGTGTTTCTTCATAACAATAAAATACTAAGATAACCACTGAGCCATTTTTTTTCTGGCCCCAAGACTGATCTACACTAAATTATTATTACACTTTTATCAAAAATCAGTTGAAAGTGGGCAGTGATGGGTCATGCCTTTAATCCCAGCATTTGGGAGGCAGAGGTAGGCGGATCTTAGTGAGTTTGAGGCCAGCCTGGTCTACAAAGTGAGTTTCAGGACAGCCAGGACAACTACACAGAGAAACCGTATCTTGAAAAACAAACAAACAAAAAACAAAACAAAAAGTCAGTTGACCTATTGGGCCTACTTCTGGGTCTTCTATTTTGTTGATCTATATACCTACCCTTTTGCTAATATTACACAGTACTGGTTATTCCAGATTTAAGTCTTAAACAGTGGGTACAAATCTTCTAACCCTGTTTTTTAAAAGTTGTTTTGATAACTTCCTTTTATTTGCTTTTTCCGTATTAATTTTAGAGTAACCTTGTTAATTTATAAACAACAGCAAAAGCCTACAGAGATTTTGTATTACATATTGGTTTGTTTTAAAATAGAATCTTATAGCCTAGGCTAGACTAGAGTTCAATATATAGCCCAGGCTGGTTTTGAACTTGAAGCATGCCTGAGTCTCCTGATTTATGTGATTATAACTATGGACCACACTGTCTGGCTTTGTATGACCTTATAACTTCACAAAGAGTCATTCACTACTTCCAGAAGTTTTTACAGATCCGAAGATTTTTCTGCATAGATAATTCTGTCTCTTATAAACAGAGGCAGTTTTATTTCTTTCTTTCCAACCTCCGAGTCTTTTATCTCCTGCTCATGCATTAATGCACTGGCAAGGATCTTCAGTATGAATGTTGAGTAGGAATAGTAAAAGTGGACAAACTTGTTCATGTTCCTTAAATCATATGCTCATTCTCGAGTGTAGGGTCATAAAAGTAAATGCTAACCATAACGTGTTTGGTTCTAAACACTTCATTTTATTTTACAAAGTAAGGAAATATGATTTGCTCTGGTGACTAACATTAGAGGATACTTATAATCCTAGTCCTTAGGAGAATGAGGGAGGAGAGTCATGAGTTCAAGGTCAGTCTGGGTTTGCATACTGAGTTTTAGACCAACCAGTCTCCCCCACCTCCCCTCCAAAGCATCCTTATATATACCTCAGTCTAGCCCTTGCATTTCTGATTAGTACTATATATGAGAAAACACGGGAGGGAGACTAGCAAGTCATAGTAATCCTTTGTGGGGCAGTGTTGAGACAGGGTCTCATTACGTAGCTCTGGCTGTCCTGAAACTCACTATGTAGAGGCTGGCCTCAAGCTCACAGAGATACATTTGCCTCTGCCTCCTGAATGCTAGGATTAAAGGCCTGCATGGCCACATCAGGCCATGATAATCTTAATAAAATGAGGTAACTTGAAAACACAAGGGAAATGCCATAAAACTGACATTAGGGACTTTGAATAAGTTTGCTCCCTGAGGTGACTGTCAGGTGCTGTCTATTGTATCTGCTGGGTGCCCTGTGCTGATGCCTTGAGGCAGCCTCCTCACAGCAGTTCTTTCAGTTCTCACTTCTTTTTCCCAAATAAGACACTGAGATTAACCTGCCAAAGAGAGGAAAGAAGGATTGTAGGAGCCAGAGGAGTCAAGAACGTCCCAAGAAAACCCACAGAGTCAACTGACCTGGCTCATAGGAGCTCACAGAGTCTGAGCCAACAACCAGGGATCCTGCATGGGACCAACCTAGGCCCTCTGCATACATGTGACAGTTGTGTGGCTCGGTCTACCTTGTGGGACTCCTAACAGTGGGAGCAGGGGCTGCCCCCAATGCTTTGGCTGGCTCTTGGGAACCTATTCTTCATACTGGATTGCCTTGTCCAGCCTTAATACGAGGGGAGGTGCTTAGTCTTACCGCGACTTTATACACCATGCTTTGTTGGTACTCATGGGAGATCTGCTTTGTTGGTACTCATGGGAGATCTGCTTTGTTGGTACTCATGGGAGATCTGCTTTGTTGGTACTCATGGGAGATCTGCCCTTTTCAGAACAGAAACAGAGGAGAAACTGGAATAAACCTTCTTCAGTTGATTTTTATGAGAAATCTCATCACAGCAGTGAGAAAATTAATACAGAAAGTTGGTACTGAGAACGGGGCTGTGGCTATAATAAATATGACCATATGGTTCTTAGGCCTCTAGAATTGGTTTGTGGGAGGAATACGGGAAAGTCTGGAACTCTGGGCTAGAGCAGCCCTTGAGTGTTGTTTGCAGAGCGGATGGGCTGCTGGGAGCTTGGGAGAGAGGAATGCTAAGAGAAATGCGGACTGTGGAGCCCAGATCATGACGTTTCAGAAGTGAACAAGTCTCTTTTGGGAATTGGGCTAGAGGCCCTTCAAGTTATGTCTTGGCAAATAATCTGGCTATATTCTTCCCATGTCTTGATAATTTGGATGAGGCTGAATTTAAAAACAATGTACTTGGGGCTAGAGAGACAGCTCAGCAATTAAGAGAACATAGTGCTCTTGCAGAGGAACTATTTGCAGTTCCTAGCTCCCACATTGGGTGGCTCACGAAAGCCTGTAACTCCAGCGCCCGGAAATCTGATGCCTTCTGTCCTTCACAAGCACCTTCAACTATGTTCACATGTACACAGACACATATATTTATTTATTTATTATGTATACAATATTCTGTCTGTGTATGTACCTGCAGGCCAGAAGAGGGCACCAGACCCCATTATAGATGGTTGTGAGCCACCATGTGGTTGCTGGGAATTGAACTCAGGACCTTTGGAAGAGCAGGCAATGCTCTTAACCTCTGAGCCACCTCTCCAGCCCCCCACATATACTTTTAAATAAAAATAATTTTTTTAAAGTAATGGACAAAAATGTTTGAAAAAAGAAATTTGACGGCAAGATAGCCTTTAGTTTGCAGCATGGTTGTTATTCATTTCTCTTACCCAGGCTAACAGTGAAAAAGAGCAACAAGTAGAGTAGACAGATATTTAAAATGTGCAGTTTGTCAAGGAAAAGAGCTAGAACAAGTTTAGAGTTGTTGTTGGGGATGTGAAAACAGAACAAAACAACAACACCCACTCTCCAATCATTAAAGAGAACCCTTCTATTCTGCACTGGGACAATAGGAAAGTACCTGAAAGACAAGCCCTATGCATCAAAGTTTCCAACCTGTGAAAAGGAAAAGTCATTTGAAAGCAGAGAGCATGAACTGGTCATGCTGAAGGAAATACTCCTGGAAAACAGGTGCCTAAGGAAATGTTTCTCGAGCTTGTGATCTAAGGGAGGCAAGTGTCATCTCAAGGTGGCATTGTTCACATGGCATTGATTTGGTAGCCATGAAAGATGCAAGATTGAAGGAGTCATGGAATCTTGCATTTCCATTCCAGAGAGCTACTGAGGATAGGCAATGTGTAGCAAGGTCATGTGACATTGTAGAGGTAAAGCCCAAGCTGCAACGGAGACTCCCCTATGTTGTAGATGCCAGCACCACTCGCCAAGGAAAGCGACATGCATGGGTTGGAGTTGGTTCAGAAAGAAGAGGCTGTGTGTGCGGCAGGCATCAGGGCTGGAGGGATGGAGTTACCCAAGCCCTTTGGAGCCCAGATGATCCCATCACCATTTCCAAATGCTTACTCAACACAAAGATACAAGATTTGGTTTTCCTGTGATGTGTTTCAGTCTCTCCCTGGTCTGATCATTCCTCCCTATGATCCAGTTCCTTCTTTGGGGGCATTCTACCTTCCACTCTTTCCATAGTGATTTCCCCTCCACGCTGGACTATACCCTCAAATTGTGAGCCAAAGCAAACCCTTTCTTCCTTACTTGCTTTATTACATATTTTATCACAGTGGTGCGAAAAGTCACTAACATACCCTGCCTCCTGAAAACAGGCAGCAGCATCCCTTCCTTTGAACTAAGGATTGCCCTAGGGATTTCTTAATGTATTATTGAAAGGAATCTATCTCATTACAAATGGAGTAATGTGTGCAATACGTTCCCTATTCCTAAAAAATAGACTCCAATTTACTACTCAACAATCCTGGTGGAAATGCGGTGTGGTCGTGGCTACTATGAACAACAGTTTGGCCCCTTTTTAATATGCATTGTGTATGTCAGCAATTCCACATGTATTCTGGCAAAATAAAGACATATCTCCATACCAATCTTTATATAGGCTTTATTCATAATTGTCAAAAAAAAAAGTAGAGGACATCAGTGGTGAATGAGACTCAAGGAGGTATGTCCTATGGGGGGGCAGTAGTAAGGAGAAGGAAGGAGGTGCTGATGCCCTCATCAGTGACAAATCTCCAAGTTGCTACGTGAGGGTAGAAGAAACCAGACCCAGACTGCATGACTCCATTTGTGTAAAGTTCTAGAAACGGCAAAGCTACAATGGGGCAGAGAAGTTCAAGAGGCTTCCTGAGGTCAGGATAGGCCAGGCATGCCTCCACTTCTAACCCTCCTCAGTCCAATATTTAAGGGATCTGTGAGCTTACATAAAATTAATCACCAGGTTAGTTTATATAAAATAGTGTGGAGATGAGAATGGGGAAAAGGAAAATTAGAAAGTAGTGTTACCTGACTTTGAAGAGAAAACTCTTAGTCCTCAGTTACAGCATGAACCACTAGGTAAATATAAACGCAATGATTGTCGTCTTCTGCTTCATGGTTCATGTTGTTTGCCTTCATAGGTCTTCACTTGGTTGAGATTCACAAGCCAAAGAAAGAACTCAATCCTCCATTCCTATGACATGTGAGCCACTAAAGGTCCTGCCTCTATGGGGCTTCTGGAATTCTTACAGTGGCTAAGGTAATAGTGAGAGACAGCTCAGTGACAAAGCCCGTACTGCTCTTGCAAGGACCCTAGTCCAGGTTTTGACAGTCAGAAGGTATCTTAGCACATCTGTAACTCTAGGTCCAGAAGATGCAAGGCTCTCTTCTGCCTTCCTTGGGCACCTGGACTCATGTGCACGTAGTAACACATCCACATAAATAATAAATATTTTTCAAAGAGAATTTTTTCTTAACTTTTATTTAGTAGCAATTTATTTTCCTCTAATAGCCACTCTCAGAAGATAGTGAGATAACTTTCTTAATGTTAAATTCCAGGTCTGAATATTTTTTTGTCATATATACTATTGCCCTTTAGTGTTTAGCAGTACTGACCTATTATATGATCCTGGGATGGATTATTTAATCTTGTTATGCCTCAATTACCTAAGTTGTAAAAAAATAATGAGCATAATATTTATTTCCTTGTTGGGTAGGGTTATTATGTTAATTAAATACAGTAATCTTTAAAGTGCTCAATGGCACAGGCTCAGAATCCAGTAGCCTTGTAGCTTCTATTTCCTAAGCAAAATCTACCAAGAGCTTTAAAAGTACTTGGTGTCATCAGGAGGACATCGACAAATGACCATAAAATACCTCAGTGGGGTCTAATGTCACCCACTGGAAAACAGGAACCCATGAACACCACGTCATCTCTAGAAGTTCTCAGTGTCAGGTTCAGAGAACAGTGAAGCTGCCTCTTGAGTTCTGGTCTCTTCTTTCCTAGGGCCTTGCTGTGTGGCTTTGAAGGTCCAGCCCTCCTGCATCAGCCTCCCAGATGAACAGCATCTCAGCTCCAGTGCCGAGCAAGTCTCGTTAGCCACTGTGCCCCTTCCAAGTCACTGGATCCTAGGAAAAATGTGGCAAACACTAGGCACTGATGAAATGTTTGCTGAATAAATATTGTTTCTTCTGATCGTGTCTCCCAGCTAAAATTACAAAAAGTTTCTTTTTCTTCTCTGTTGAAACAGAAAGCCAATTATAAAATTAACACAGACTTGCAAGGATGGAGGATGCCTTATAAAACCTTGGAGAAGATGGGGCTGGAGAGATAGTTAAGAGCCCTTGTTGCTCTTGCAAAAGACCCAGGTGGGAATCAGCACCTCTACGGTAGCTCATAACCATCCATAGATCCAGTTCCAGGAGATCTGAAGCCATTTTCTGACCTCCATGGATACCAAGCATACATGTGGTGCACATATATGTGTGTGTGTGTGTGTGTGCGCGCGCGCGTGTGTGTATGTGTGTGTGTAGGCAAAACATTCATACACATAAAGTAAAATAAATAATGAGATTTAGGACAACTTTGAAGAATACAGTAAGAGGTCATTCACTGTCAGCCTCTGGGACTGCTGGGGTGGTGAAGACAAGGCAATTCCTGTGTGCAGGGAGGCAACCTGCTGTGCAGAACAGAACAGAAGCACAACAGTAGCACTGTGTGTATGGTTATCTGATTTACGATGCAGGTGACAGTGCAGGGCAATGAGGACATTGGTGCTGGATCAATTAGATATTGCTAGGGAAAAAATGTTCCTCAACCCTGTATCTTACACCCTATATAAAATAAATTCTAGATAGCTGCATATAAAACAATAGTGCTTGCTAAAGGAGAACATAGAGGAAATCTTTCTGACGTTGCCATGAGCAAAGATGGTTTACTCGCCATCCAAACAGGCAAACACACAAGACCACAAAAAGAGGGTTTACCAGGGTTATATCGAATTAAAAAAGAAGCTCTTAAGGGCTGAAGAAATTGCTCAGCGGTTGGACTGCTCTTCCAGAGGACCTGGGTTCAACTTCCAGCACCCATATAGAGACTCATAACTGTCTGTAATTTCAGTTCCAGGGACCCTAACACTCATGGCTAAACACCAATGTATGAAAAAAATAAATAAATTTAAAAAAAAGAAATTCTTAAGAGAATTAAAAGGAGTTACATGATAAGAGTACCTGTAACCTCAGTGCTTAAGAGGGTGATGCAGAAGGATTTCAAGGCCAGCCTGGCATACACAAGCAAGATCCTGGAGAAAAAAGTGGTGGTGGGGGTTGAGAGAGAGAAACTACAGAATGAGAAAGGGCTAACAATACTATCCCTGACAAAGGAAGCATCTAGAATACATAAAAACTACTGTCAATCAAGGAAAAGAAACAAGGCCAATTAGCAAATGGTCAAAAGACTAGAATAGACTTTCACAAATATGATGTAAAAATGTCTGACAAGACTTTGAGATGCCTAACTCCATCGAGCAATAGAAAACTCAAACTGAACCATACTACTTTTACCAAACACTTAAAGAACTAGCATCAGCCTGCTTTAGACTCTGACAGGGAACAGAAGAGAAGGAGGCACTAAGTCATTCTGTATGGCTGTTCAAACACAACCCTCTGCAAATTTGTATCCATCCAAACCCAACATTACAGTAGGAGAATTAGATCCTTATTGAGTGGATTATTTTCTCTTTGTTTTTGCTTAGGGTCTCACTATTTAGTTAGGGCAGGCCTCAGACTCTCAATCCTACTGTCTCAGGTTCATGTGCCCTTTAGTGTAACGAGAAGGCTTCTCCTATTACTACGTTTTTTTGTTGTTGTTTGTTTTTGAAGACAGGGTTTCTCTGTGTAGTCCTGGCTGTCCTGGAACTCTCTCGGTAGACCAGGAATTCCAAGAATGTGCCACCATACCTGGCATGTGGGTTTAACTAGAGAAACAAAGGTGGTGAAACCCAAGATAATTAGCACACTACACCACAGGATTAAGGAAAAAAAAACCCCACAAGAGTTTCAATTGGGTTAATGATGAAGAAGGAGAAGAGAAGGAGGAAAAAGATGAGGAGGAGGAAGAAGACGACGACAACACTTGACAGTATCCTTTTATAAAACAGAAAGAAAAAAAGAAGGAGATGAGTCAACTTAGAGAAGTAGGAATGGCTGGGTGTGGTGATACACGCCCTTCAACCCAGCACTCAAGAGGCAGAGGAAAATCTCTGAGTTCGAAGCCACCCTGGTCTACCGAGAGAGTTCCAGACAGCCAGGACTACACAGAGAAACCCTGTCTTCAAAAACAAAACAACAAAAACGTAGTAATAGAAGAAGCCTTCTCGTTACACTAAAGGGCACATTTCCAGGGTGCCTCAGAGGCGGCGCACCAGCCTTGCATGCACAAGGCCGTGGGGTCAATCACCAGCAGTGCGAGGAAGAAAAGGGGGAAACACGTTTGTGAAAGACTTACAGCTAGCACTGTAGTACAGAGTACTCTTTCCCCCTAAGATGAATAACAAGATAAGAGTATTCGTTCCAACCTCCATCATTCAACAGGGTGCTTAAGGCTCTAGACAGAGCAATTAGGCAAGAAAAGGTAACAAAGGGCGCTAATTTGGCAAAGAAGAAAGCGGAGGTGCTCAAAGACAAAAATTAGCACTAAAGCCAACAAGCAAATTCTCAAAGCTGCAAAGTGAAGGGTTAACACTCAATAAAACAGGTTCGTTTTTTATCCTGCTTTAAAGATGGGGTCCTGCTATGCTGCCCAAGCGTGTCCTGAGCTCCTGGGCTCAAACCATCCTCTGCCTCAGCCAAATGAGTAGCTAGAATTCCAAGTGCAGGCTACCGCACTTGGCTGAAGCTGATTTTCTGTAAACCAACAATGAATAAAGAACTTAAGAGAATAATCCCAAACTTCTGTGTAAAAAATTGGAAGACAAGACGTTGTTGTCTCCATGTGACCCGGTGAAATGAGCCAGAATAAGAAGCCATAGATATATTCCGGGGGAGTTGAGGGAGGGGGGAGAGAGAGAATCAGCGAGAATGATATCAGAAATTCGCACAGGTGGTCTATCTGACAGGATGGAGAGAAAGACCGGGTACACACAGGAGGGAAGGAAGCAAAGCTATCACAGCCCCAGCAGCTGCACTCGGCACTGCATGGAGGGGAATCTGAAGCTTCCGGAAGTAACTAGAGACAGGGATTCCCTATCCTCAGAACCAGCCCACAGACCCGACAAGCCTAGTTGCGGGTTTTGGTGAGCGGATGAAGTTTTCCAGAGTGGAGAGGGGTCCTGTGTTACTGTATGACTCACAGGGCAGAGACCTTCTGCCATCTTGGGAGAGAACCTGTTTAAAACTGAGCTACTTTGGGGGCCAGAGAAGGGCAAACAGGCACAAGACAGGGAGCCTTAATCTGCCGTGGCCTAAAGTAAGCGACAACTTCGGGAGGCAGTATGGAAGTGAGACCTCTAACAAGGGAAGGGGACATTTGATGCAGGCGAGAAAGTGCATAAGGAAATGGAGCCCAAGCTTTGATGCCTGGGACCAGACCTCATTAACAAGAAAAACCTTGGAGTGGACCCCAGTCTGAGCTCAGTGGGAGGAGACTAGCTACTCAAGCCCAAGCAGGCTACTTCTCAACCACAGCTGAAAACCTCCAGCAAGGTCATAAATAGCTTAGAGGCCTAGAAAGGACAAAAGGACAAATCCTTTGCCTGTGCCACTACCAGTGCAGTGGTTCCTTCAACACAGAAGTGCTTGGGAGACATTCTACAGTAAAAACATCAGCCACCCCAGGGAATAAGCTCAGAGCTCTGGTAGGATGATGACCTGTAAAGCTAAGCGTGGCCAACAGAGGCTCCTGGTACTCAAAGAAGGCAAGCTACCCAAGTGGAGACAGCTTTGGCAGATACAGCTTTGTCGCTGTATTGGACACTTGTCCAATACAGGTTACATACCAGCATAAGCCATCGGAAAGACACACAGCTACAAGATCCCTAAAGAAATTGCTCCAGTCCCTCTCTCCCTCCCTCTCACTTACCCTTCTTCCTTCCTTCCTCCATCCCTCCTTCCTTCCCTCCCTCCCTCCTTTCTTCCTTCTTCCATTCATCCTTCCTTCCTTCTTTCCCTCCCTCTTTTTTCCTTTTTCTCTTTAGGATTGCTTTCACCTCCTTTATTACATTTTTATCAGTATTTTGACTTCATAGTATCTTCAAAATATATTTTCATTTAATTCACCTATATGCCTACATCTAATTTTATTTATATCTTTAAATTATTATTTTATTATTTTTCCTTTTGCACTCCCTTTATTTCTCTTTTTAAAAACCACTTACTTCCTTACTTTACTTTTGGTAGGTATTTTGTTGTTGTTTTAAAAACACTCCTGTTTTTAATCCTTTTTGTTTGTTTTGTTTTGTTTTGTTTTTTGAGACAGGATTTCTCTGTGTAGCTTTGGAGTCTGTCCTGGCACTTGCTCAGTAGAATAGGCTGGCCTTGAGCTTATAGAGATCCACCTGCCTCTGCCTCCCAAGTGCTAGGATTAAAGGCATGCACAATCACCACCAGGCTAATCCTTTTTTCTATATTTATTTAAGTTTGTATTCAAACTTTCTTATTGCCATGAAAACTTTTTTCTTTGAAAAAAATTTACTTTCTTCTCTTTCTCTTCTATAGCACTCTTCTCCACTCCCGTTTATTTGTTTAATGTATTTAATCTTGCTTCTCCTCTACTTCCTCCTTTTCCTGCCTTTTATCTGATTCATTCATTATTTCAACATTTATCCTGAACAATTTTAACTCCAAAGCAGGTTCTACATTAGCTTTCCCTTATATAGTTATAGTCATTTGTGGTGTACTCATGAGCCTTCACTAATTTTAAGTGTATTTCTGCTTTGTTCAAGCTGGTGTTTGCTATTTTAAGGACTTTCTGTGGTGGTTTGAGTAAGAATGGCTCCCATAAGCTCATATAGTTGAATACTTAGTCATCAGGAAGTGGCACCACTTGAGAAGGATTAGAAGGTGTGGCCTTGGAGGAAGTGTGTCACTGGAGGTGCTGGAGTCCAGTGTCTCTCTTCCTGCTGTCTGCCCATCTGAATGTAGAACTCTCAGTTCCTTCTGCAGCCCCATGTCTGCCTGCATGCCAGCATTCTCCCTGCCCTGATGATAATGGAGTAAACCTCTGAAACTTCAAGCCATCCCCAAGTAACTGTTTTCTTTTCTAACTGCTGCCTCAGCCCTGCTGTCTCTTCACAGCAGCAGAACACTGGCTACAACAGTTTGGTTTCCTCACTGAGTGGAGCTGGAGATCCTGAACCTGGGGGAAGGCTGCTCTATAACAGAGTCACCAAATAAAACTGGAAGAGGAACCCACACCAGCAGAGGCACAAAAGCACCATAGAAATCCAAAGAACTGTATTGGACCACCACAAGACAAACATGTACCAATGAGTGGAATAGGAAAGAGTAACCAGAAATGACTTCATACGGTTACAGCCACCATATGGCCCAGCTATGCCACCCCTTGTCACATGCCGAAAGGATTCAGCATCCCACTCCACAGACACTCGCTCAGCTACTCTATTTACAATAGCTAGGAAACAGAAACTCAAGTGTCCATCAAGTGATGAATGAATAGGGGAAATTTGGTACATCTATGCAATGGGATATGACTCGGCCATAAAGAAAACTGAAAAGGCCAAATGTGCAGATAAATGGATGCGACCAAGTGAGGGAACTCAGACCCAGAGAGACAAGTTTGCTCTTGTTTGTGTATTTGTAGAAAATAAGACTTTTTTTCTTACTTGTGTACCTTAGTTATGAATTTTTTTTCCTTCAGTTCTTTTGAGACGGGGTTTTTCTGTGTAGCTTTGGCTGACCTGGAAGTCACTCTGTAGACCAGACTGGATTTGAACTCACAGAGAGCCACATGCCTCTGCGTCCTGAGGGCCACTGGACCACTCTGAATCTGTGAATGAAGTACAACCCGGCATGACCACAGACACCAGGAAACTAAAAGGAAGCTGTGATGACCAGGCTTCTTTCCTGTAGTAACCATGACAACAGCAGCTCAGGAGAGAACGGGTTTCTTCTGGCTCGTTCTTAAAGGCACAGTCCGTCCCGGTGGGGAAGCCAAGGTGTCAGGAGCTTGAAGCAATTGCTCATACTCCATTTCTAGTCAAGAAACAGGGCGCAAACAATGCATGCATGCTTTCTCGGCTTGCTCTCCACTTTATACACGTCCAGCATCCCCTGCCCAGGGAATGGTGCCATCCACAGTGGGCAGGTCTTCCCTTTTCGCTCTTTTTATTTATTTGTTGTCTGCATTTTGTTTTGTTTTGCTTTGTTTTGAGACAGAGTCTTACTATGTAGCTCTGACTGTCTTACATTCATTACATAGACCAGGCTGGCCTTGAACTTACCTGCCTCTGTCTCCTGAGTACTGGCAAGGAAGGCATGAGCCACCACACCTGGCTTAGGTCTTCCCATTTTAATGAATGTAATCAAGATACTTCCCATAAGCATGCTCAGAGGCCCCTCTCTAGCTTTTGCCAGTTGACAATTAATGCTAACAATCACAGTTGCCAACATAATAATCCAAAGCAGAATAAGCAACACAGAATATTGTGTTATGGAATCACAATAACTGACCTCAAACTAAACTACAGAGCCCTCATAACAAAAACTGTATGGTGCTGGTACAAAAACAAACATGTACACCACTAGTGGAATAGAAAAGATTAGCCAGAAATAACTTCACACAGTTCCAGCCACCTAATTTTCAACAAATGTGTCAAAAACGTATAATGGAAAAAAGACAGCCTCTTCAGCAAATGGTGCTAGCAAAACTGCATATCTTCCCATCAAAGAATGGGCCTAGGTCTATACCTCTCACCCTTCACAAAAGCCAACCCAAGATGTATCGAAGACCTTGACAGGAAGACCTGACACCTTGAAGCTGCTAGAGGAACACACAGGGAAGTGCTTCAAGATATCAGCACAGCAAGGGCTTTCTGAGGATGCTAATACACAGAAGACAATGGCAAGGGTGGACAAGTGGGATTACATGGAGCTAAAATGTTTCTGCACAGCAAAGAAAACAATAGCTGAGGTAGAGAGATAGCCACAGAATAGGCAATAATATTTGCCAACTACATAGCTCATAAGGGAATTAATATATAGTCTGTGCTGTCTCGTTTTATGATACCTGACATAGGCTACCATCATTTTAAGGGAGGGAACCACAATTGAGAAAATGCTTCCATAAAATAAGGCTGTATGCAACCTTATAGAGAATTTTCTTAATTAATAATTGATAGGGGAGGGCCCAGCCCCTTGTGGGTGGTGCTATCCCTGGGCTGGTAGTTCTGGATTCTATAAGAAAGCAGGCTGAGCAAGCCATGAGGAATAAGCCAGTAAGTAGCCTCCATCCATGGCCTCTACATCACCTCCTTCCTCCAAGATCTTACCCTGTTTGAGTTCCCACCTTGGCTTTCCTCAATGAATGGTGACTCAAGGTGTGCAAGCCAGATAAACCCTTTCCTCCCCAAGTTGCTTTTGGTCATGGTGTCTCATCACAGCAACAGTAACCCTGACTAAGACATAGGCTATATAGAGAAAATCTTAAATTAAGCACAAAAATCCCATTAATAAATAGGTTCCTGAACTGAACATAGCTCTCAAAAGAAGAAACACAAATGGCCAGTACATGTTTGAAAAGTGCTCAGCATCCTTAGTCATCAGAGAGATGTGAATGCAAACGTCTCTGAGACTCCATCTCAAAAACTCCGTCTTGATTACTATCAAGAGAAACAGCAAATGTTAGAGAGGAAGCAGGGAATGAGGAGGCCTCCTACACCGCTATTCAACCACCGTGGAAATCAGTGCGGTGGGTCCTCCATCAAACTGAAAGCAGAGTGATGGTGTGACCAGGTGAGCCCTCCCAGGTGTGCACTCAAAGGGCTCTTATTCAGAGCACTACAGAAAGACCTACATGTGAGTTTTCTCCTCTGCCTTCAGAAGGAAGGTCTCGCTTGCTTTCTGCATACTCAAGGATAGCTGGCCCTCAGTCTGGGTGACTCCCCTGCCTCTGCCTCTCATCTTGTACACATGTTGGGATTACAGGCGTGAGCCACAGCCTCCAGCTTTTCCCTGGGGACCGAACTCCAGTCTCTGTGCTTGCATAGCAAGCGCTTTTAGCCTGGACACCATCTTGCTGATCTGCAGGCTAATTTTGAAGGAAAACTTTAAAACACCCAATTGAATACCTTCTGGATTATCTGCTATGAATTAAAAAGAATGTAAAACAGATGAGGCATTTTCTAGACTGAACAGATTGTTAAAGTTAAAAAATTTACTTTAGTCTGTCTGTTCCTTAAGAATAAAAGTGAAAGGAGGGTGTCATGGCACACGCCTTTACTCCCAGCACTTGGGAGGCAGAAGAAGTGGATCTCTGAGTTCGAGGCCAGCCTGGTCTACATAATGAGTTCCAGGACAGCCAGGGCTGCATAGTGAGACTCTGTCTTAAGAAGGAAAGAAAGAAAGAAAGAAAGAAAGAAAGAAAGAAAGAAAGAAAGAAAGAAAGAAAGGAGGGAGAGAGGGAGGGAGGGAGGGAGGGAGGGAGGGAGGGAAAGAAAAAAGAAAAAAATTGAAGTGACTTTAAAGCACAGAGTTAAATGCACCTAAAGATTTTAATGAGGAATAAGAGACAGCACTAGGTTGTGAAAGGGC